>JAUUEB010383092.1:2053-12276 GCA_032362205.1 Clione limacina
ACTCTATTTATTTACCATTTTGTGTACGCAGGTTCAGATTTAAATTTCATTGTGTCCATTTTAAGTGATATTTACCTACTGCGTAATTTGAAGATGTGTAAACCACCAATATCGATAATATTCGTAGACCTCGTTCGTATTTTATTTATTGCTGAAGTTAAAAATATTTTACAAAAAGGCGAAATCACAAACTTCACTAGAATCATCAAAGCAATCTTCCTCTATTTGCAGGGGAGAAGACAGATCTATTTGTATCCAAGACCTTTCGTTTCCTGTTGCATTATGCAATTGCCAGTTATCGTTCCTTTTACCAATGATACCTGAAAGTGTACACAGACTATGCGGACGTTTTATCATGTAGGTATTATTTGAGTTAGTAATACATATGAGATATTGCCGTTTCGTTTAAAACTAAACAAAAACTACTCTTGTAATCTGAAAGGTCCCGATTATTAAAAACCCAAGTCCGACCAAGTAAGGGTGGAAGAAAAACCTCTCAGTTTACCCGATAGGTTTTTTTTTAATTTTAAAAGAATAGCAACTTAAGTTGGGGTAACTGGCTACTAGGGCTTACCATCACTCAACCGGACATGGTTGCAAATGACAATTGTTGCCGAGACAAGTACAAATATGTATTGTGTTTTACCGTACACATTTTAGTTCTTTTATCAATGATTTCATGGAAGAGCTTAATGAAAGCTTTCCGTGTGGATATTATCAAAAACAGGATACATTTTCTAAATTAATCCCCAAAAAACGTACAATATTTAAATTAATCACGCGAACTGACTCTAAGTTTGTGAAAACATATTATAAAATACTTGGTTTCAATGTACCTTGTCTTTCCTATGAAACATTAATATTGTGATTTTTGAGCGTTTGAACCGTTGTTACCCAGGATGGCAGTTTCAAGGACTCCATTTCGCCCTTGCCATCATTATATAGGGGGGTTATTAGATGTGTTACCAAATCCCTAAAATATTGTTTGAACAATGAAATAGACATGCAATAGTCTAATCTGACAACATTGAAATCATTCCAAAGTTGATACACAATTACATGAGTTTACAGAAAATATTTGAATAAACGAGGGTGTTTAGCAGTGTATAAGTCAATAAAAGATATATCAATCAAAGTGTTCGACAGCGTCATGTCGTCCTTGCTTTTTCTTCAGCTGTGATTAATAATGCCACTGGGTATGAGCTATCTATGCGTATATTATAATAACAACGTTTTTATCAGAAAATTGTTAAAACCAAGTGACCGAATCATGATGCTATCAACACTCTTATCTGTTTGCGACAACGTCCAATTTTGATGTCAATAATGCATTTATTTGGTGAGTGTTTTTTAGCATCCTCAGCATTATGTGCTGCAATGTTTGCTGAGTGAAACTCGCCCTGAAAATATTCAATTAAGACTTTGCGAATAAATCTTGAGTGAGAAAGATAATGTGATATTTACGGTTTTGTTTACAAACTTCCACAGTGCATGTGAACTAACCCTAACTATTATGTTGGAAATTATTTCATATCTTACGCCACCACAAAGCGATACATTATTGTCAGAAAATAGTTCAGATTATCATTGCCTAATACGGTATTATCAGTCGGTATGTGTCAATTTGTTAGTTTGTTTGCTTGTTTATATTATTATTTCATAGATCTACTTTTGATAGTTCTTAATAGTATTCAAAAACAGTCATATATTATATGAAAGTTCTTCAAATAAGTATCATTCCTGTTTGCTTTATGAATGAAATATGCATCATTAGCTGTCTATAATTTAACATCGTCTACGATCTTGTGGTATATGCGACTCCTTGAACACACTAGACTATCCTTTTATCTTTGTTTAAAGGTTAATTGATTAACAATGTTTAGATTGATCTAGCGTAGAAGACGGGCTCTGTGTTAAAATAATGAGCGAGGTATGTTTTTAACAGACTACGAGATAAGATTTCTTAATATAAAAATATTTAGTTATATTCCTACTTCGTAATACCCGTTTCAGCCTTAACCTTATGTGTATATCTGAGCCGATACTGTTTACTGCAATTGCCATTTGATTGAGATTTTACACAGAATCTTTTTTGATGTCTACTGAATGTCATGACCGATAACTTCTGCAAAAATAGCCAACATAACACACACCTGGCTAGTGTTGCTTGTACATCTAAATTTAACTAGGTTTAAATATATAATACGTTCGAACATCTGATTAAGTGAGATTCCGGCAGATTGTAGCTTACATATGTTTTTAGTCATTACTTTTTTCTCGAAGCCCAGGTTCTGTCAAGGTATGTTTCTAAATGATTTTACTTGATATTGTTGACAGGAAATATTCTTTCGCTTTTTTATTATATTATCTTCGTGTCTACAAAATGTGCAATTTTGAATATGGAAATTAAACATGTGAACTTTTGTTACACCTCTAGATGCGATTTATTACAAAAACACCTTGTTTAATTTCAGGAAATTAAAATTGTAACAGTATATATAATCGAATTTATTGGTTGCACCAGTTGTTTTCCAGAAATGACTCTGCTGCACTCAGTATTATAACCGTTTGTAAAAGAAAAAAGTTAGATCTATATTACATATAATTATTCCCCACGGGAACTTCGGAAGCTTTGATCTTTCAGCTTTCTCTCCCTAATTGACGCTAAGATTTGACAACTAATTAGCTTGTTAGTACACCAAATACGTGTTTTTACAACTTATAAGACTGAACTTTACCTGCTCCCCGGGCTGTTTGTCATCAATTCACGCTGTTACAGAAGATTTCAATTATAAAATGCATCGCAAAGAAAACTCACGACAGTTTATCAAAACAATTTAATTAAAACAAATGTTGTTTATGTATTTCACCCATAAACATTCTCTATTTTACATGTAAACAACCTTCTGCTTTAAGACGCAGACCTTTCTCCCGTGAGCTCACGTCTTTTTACGAAATTAAATTCAAGGTCGGCACCAGTTATCTCCCACTGGTTGTTTGTTATAATGAAGCGGCAATTTGATTCTGGAATTGAAATGTCGTGGGCTGTTAAATCAAATAAACATTGTTGTAGACATTCTTTGAAAACAAAAATTCGAGAAAATATTATTTGGCAACTGCTCTTTCAAATTAGACGCTAGCCTTGACACCATACTGATTACATGAGATGAATTGAGAATGGCGAACACAAATAATGAAATATTAATATGCTCAAATCCTATCTACTTGGTGAATTTTGGCATCGGTTCAACGTGTCCGCCTCTTGTTACAAATGCTTTAGGTTTGAATCCGGTGTTTCTCGGTAGGAACGTTAACATGAAACCCTACTTCTTATGACCGTCTTGGGTTGCAATTGACGTTAGCCAATGAAATACACAGACAATGAACAATGTTGCCTCTTTTTAAGCTTTTAATAATGTGGATGCATCTGAATGAGATAATTTAAGATAGACTATCTTGCAAAAAAGAATTCGATTATTTTTAAAGAAGATTTGTGTTTGGTATGGGAAACAGTATAAACTTATTTTAGTTATTTATCATGAAGGAACCTTCTAATGTATTTATCGTATATACAGGCAGATAAATGTAAAGAAAACTGCATATATGTTTAACGAATCAGTTCATTAAGGGGTGTATTGCTAGTGACAACAAGTTTACTGCCAACTAGGGCTAAGACAATATAGAGGATGAACTAATTAGTTTGTCAATTATCATCAAACAGAATGTTACACGTGACGCTCACCTCCAAACAATTTCACCTGTTGCAATATAAAAGATTGTTTTTTCTTCACATCTAGATACTCCCATGAATATTGTGGCCCATTAAAGTATCAGTCTGCAAGTCACAGTCGCAGCATTTGCAAGTTTGTATGGACACCAACAAAGACATGACCTGGAAATAACAGTTTTGAAAGCTTCTTAAGTTTATGTTGATGTTGGGTCCATACAAGTCAGCATAACGGTTCTCTCCACGGATATTCTCCAGCGTTGACGGTATGGTGATAAAAGCATGCGATTAATGAGTGACTGCAGCAATTCAAGGGCTCTAATAATGGTGGTCTGTTTCCTGCTCTTATACACGCCCATTGTATTCTTCACTAGACTTACTGCCTCTTCCCACGAACCAATCTGCGTGAATTGCTGCATCAACTGGTTTTCAGTTATGCTCAATGAGTGACTTGATTTAAACGTCTGTGGCATTAGATGACATTCCCGACACTCTCGCCTAAGGGTGACAACTTTGTCACAAGATAATCCCGACTTAGCTTGACATCCTCTAGCTCACAGCCGGGTGAATATCAATGGTTTTTGAAGGGGGGGGGGCTTAATATATGTAAATTGTGCACATCTATAGTTTCTTCCTCTCCCCTAATAGATACGTGCCTACTCACATCATTTTCTAATGTGTGGGATACTTTTGCTTCCGTAGTGATTCCCTGATAAAAATTACTATTTCTGACTCACTATCCATTTTGAGAAAAGGCACGCATTATCAATCAGCATACAACTATATCATAGGCATACTCATAATCCAATGTCACAACGAAGGTATCGAAACATACCTTAACACTTTCATATGCATCAGCAGCTAGCACAGTAGTGTTTAAACATGGTCTTTATTGGAACTGTAACTTTTAAGTGTTAGTGACAGCTAATTTCCTCTTACAATGCTTTGGTGAGTATGAATGTAAGGTTGTTTGTAAGTTGCTTAAGATCAGAATACCTGACTCAATCTGGCCGTGTTGCTGCTTGATGTCGGTTGCTGCTCCCGTTGTTCTCTTGAGACAGTTTTTGTTTACTTGACTTATGTATGCCCCATCATCATAGGTTAATCTTATGCATTCAATAATATATCTCTTTCTCGTTACCATGATTGCTCTTAATGGCAAGAATGATGGGACAATACCGTTCACTTCTAACCATATGTATGCATCAAGATAACATTCTCATCCTGGAATCTGAAAATGTCCTATAGGCTCGATTCGGTTTATGGCCTCAAATAGCATCAACAAAGTTAGTAGTGATGTGGCTGGTGTCTAACAAGTTGCACTTAAAACCCACTTCCTGTTTTCGGCCTATTATTGAAAATCATCGCAGCTTCTTTGGCTTTCATTTGAAATAATTCATGTTATGGTCTGTATTAGGTAAAATCAATGGCTTAGTCAAATGAATAAAGCAAAAAATATATTATCAGAACACCCCCTGCGTACCTTTACAAGGCAATATATCAACTTAAATTGAAAACTTAAAACATGTTTTGGTAAAATAAATATGAATCGATATCAGTGCATGACCACGAAGTTACCTCGCAACGTAAAATATACCTTTCTTAAATAACGTGTAATACACAAAGTGATGCAAACAATGTCACATATTATATTATTGCAACTAAAGGACTCTTATCCTTCGTAATTTTCGGTCTGATACTACCTAATGCGGCCTTTTACATCATTTCAAACGTGTCACAAAACAAAATGCAACCTCAAAATTCAAAATTTCAAATAATATGGAAACTTTAATTTACATTTATTTCATTTTGAATCACCAATTGCAAGATTTAGTTTTCAAGTATGTGACAAATTAATTATTTAGAATATATCATTGTAAAAGTAAAATTGAAAGTCGAGGCATCGTCAATAATCTACAAAGAAATGTTAAATGATTGTGTCTCAAGATTCTTCCAATCCCAAGTTCTTTTGCTACAATGATCATTGAGTGTTCTGTTTTGCTCATGAATTGATCTGAAATTCAAATCAGGTTTTCCAACCCCAAATATTGGAAAACTATTGTAAGCGTGTCTGGTTCAACAGATATATTATATTTATGCACAGTGAACGACGTGTTGATATTCCTCAAACTGTTTTAACTCCAAAAAGACCATAAATTAGATTGAATAGTTGGCAAAGATCAACCAGAGTGAATACGTGTTTTTGCCTTAATCGCTGAAATCAATTCAGGAATTTCACACTTCGTGTAAGAACAAAGCACAAACTTTTATTCTTGTTGTTCTGTTTTAATTTTGTCAATGTCATATCATTCTAGTATAAAAAGTCGGCACATAGTTTTGATAGTTGTATTCGGAAAGAATTAAGCTTATTATTTTCTTTTTTTTGTAAACGAAAGTGTAATTTTCAATTTTTTTCTATCACCATCGTCAAATTATCTTAACCATCTTAAGAGTTTGCATGGTAAGCAAGATCACAGAAATTTGCAGTCTTGTGGTATGTATAATCAACTACATTTATATTTATCCCCCAACAAATCCTCTTGAAAAAAACTTTAAAGACAGACTCACACATCTTTAAGGGCTGTCAATCGACACACTATCTAAACGGACAATAAATCATACCACGTTGAAATAGTACAAGTATAATAAAAACTTATCTCCTAACAACTAAAGATCTCTGAATAAACTTTACTTGTGATCAAGGCTACGTGATGTAGCGGAAACGTCAAGTTTCAATTAACTATGAACTCTTTGAAAGGTAATCTTTCTTCTCATGAATAGCTATATCAGCATATATAAAAGATTAATGAAACATTTCTTATATACAAGTTAAGGCGAAGGCAACTAACTCTTTTTATGTTTTTCAAATTTAAAATATGATTGAATAATCTTTGCATTTTGAATGTCATTGCGTTATCATAAAATATAAAACTTTTGTTCTCTAACATTTTGAAAGCTGTTTTTGGCTGCTTAATGTGTTGGCTTTCATCCTGAAAATCAGCTAAGTCAACAAGATATTTGGATTACTCATACTTAACTTTTATGTTAAACAAACTGTCTACTGACCTAACCCAAATATCATCTAGGGTAACAAACTCTTTTAAAAAAAAGCACACACACCTTCCTGATCTTACAGACAACTTATTTGTGACTGCAAAACAATGTTTCCAAACCCCTTACGGATCATAAACAACAAGTCCACTAGAGTCCTTGGGGTTGAAGTTTAACCTTTAATTCGCCACAAGTTAAATGTCAGAGACAGACGAAAATGATTTCTTTAAAAGAGAGTGTGTTAATTCATAAAGTGGAAAGAAAGTTCATTGAATACTAATATAATTTAAGGGTTATACCCCTTGCTCCATGTTACTTTTACTTCAAAATATCGTTTACGTAAAACTCATTTTGCTGAGAAAAACAACGATTGATCAACATTTTCTGAATATCTAAGTGAGTATGTCGTAAATCTTCACATTGATTAATCACACTGCAAGTTTAGTTTCAGAGACCGACCTATATTTGATAAAGATGTCTGCCCTTCTCCAAATGAATCTCACAATCCTGGCGTTAAAACAGTGTTGATGAAAAATGACATTTAAGGATAGGAAAACAGATAATGGAATTATATACTTTGATTATAATAATTGTTTCAATTTAATGGCAGTCACGACCAGTGTATTGTATTACTGGTGATCACGCACATCTATCATTAAAAATAACAGTTATGTAATGAGAAAGAACAACCTCTTTAACGATTACAGACTGGGAAGACGTTTAACTAGTCAATGTGTTTTTTAAATCCCGTCCTCTATCTTTTTATGTCAAGGTTGAGTCATGGAATCTATTTGAGGAATGGCAAGTCGATGAGGTGAATGTAGATCTGTCTCCATCTACGAACGTAAATGACGGTAACATTTGTTTTTCTTTGTTTTGATAACCAGACAACCAAGTTTGAAATATCGTCAATGAGGTACGTAACTTTAAGCTTTTGTTAGATGGTGTTAATTACATGATGTTTTATAAACTTAGTTAGACTTTGGTCTGCATTAAATAAAATAAAAGCTTTCTTTATAAGGTTAGTGTGCAAATATCTGAAATATGAAGTGTGGGTCTTTACTCATCATGTTCCGAAAATATATTAAAAAACAACTGGACCGCAAACTCGTATTAAACGAGGTTACGTTTATTATCATGTGTCTATGATTGACCTGTTGTAACATAAATAATATCAGAAAAAACGCACAGGATCTGTGGTCGTTTCCAAAGGGAAAGAAGGACTATTTAAGAAAACACAATTCATGTCGACATATAATGATCAATATCAAATATAGTAATTGAATTCTATATTGTTATTGGTATGTCGGTCCAGTGCAAACGTAATCAACAAACTGACAACATAGCTACTGTGTCATCATTTGTCTACATGCAAAGATTCGATAGCTAGACATATTTTAAACGTATGTGTCTTGTTTATATATAAAATTATTGAACATTGATACTTTGTAGATGAAAAGTAATTAAAGTAATTGCACATGGAACTCTTGCTTTATCAATTCATGACAATAAGAAACAATTACTCGTGCGAAAATGGAATTTATTTCCAAGATCAATCATACGGACAGTTTAGTCTGCTAGACGCCATTCTCGTCGACGCAAAAACCGTTTTCACCTTCGTGGGATTATAAAAAAGGTTGCCTTGAGATAAAAACAACGATTGATGAGGAGCCAGCTTGAAATTCAAATTAATATGTTTTCTTGATCCGTCGATCCCTGGTCCTGTCACTCTACATTCATTTGTATACGAAGAATGTTGACAATACTCTTGAAATATTGAATCGCTTACAAAAGACGCACGGATCTTATATGGGTTATGTTCACAACACTTGGCTATTTTTAATGACACTCACCTACATTGCTTGTAGGCGACATCTATTTAATGCAATACTGCACAATCCAATAAATATTTCAGTATCAGAAGAAACTACAGTCGAAAAAGCATGTCAAAGCTAATCAAATATTGGTAGGGTCAATGCTATTATGGGTTAAAGCTGATCACTGAGTACACTGGTTGTGCATTTGAGTTTCTTTGAAGACGATTTGAACAGCAGCAGTTAACACTTAGTGAGTATTACATATTCAAAACTTAATCATATAACACAAGTATCATTCTTTGTTAAGAACGTAAAAGCAAAACACAAACTTGGTTTTATTTTGTATTGCAAAATGTACATTTTGTAGATATTGCATACATAACGTGAATCACAAGTTATGCGTATTTAAAGCTCCCTTTTCCCATGAGGTTTTCTCTAAACACCCGATCTTGGGAAGTGCTTTAGGGACCACAAAAAGACAGAGGCTCCAAAGAATACCAAATCACGTCAATCATTTTTGTAAAACAATACTATATATTTTTGGAAATGCCTTTTATATTCAGTAAACTGGAATGTTTTTTTTTTCTTATTCAAAATATATTTCTCTTCTTTTTGTTAAGTTTGGCTAATTGCACATCTTGAGTACGATTGACAATAAATATCCACAAAGCCAACATAGTTTTAAGATTTATTATCTCAATTTTTGTGATGTAACTCCTTCCGACTTCTAAATCATCCATCGATGTAACTGCAAAGCTTCGTGTACGGATGAGTAAACAGGGACAAGGACTATCGAATAACGATACAGCTAAAGTCGAATGATCACTCAAGCAATTAGTATAAATACTGTTTAATAAGTGTAATCATAAAGGGGTGTTTGAATTACCGTATGTCACACGGATCAGTTCTTGTATATTCCAAATACATAAACATCTAATCACTATTCACTTTTTTTCTACATCTTATCATCAAAATAGAAGATTCGTCATATCTACATACTAACATATCAGATTGGGTTTAAGAGAGATTCTTCCACGTAATACATATATGTGTGTTGAGGATTTTATCACAGCAAACTTATTATACGTGTACTTTGTATTATTATACAACAACAAAAGGTTGCGACAACCATGGCATAGTCATTGTTGTCAAAGATAAAGCCTTTTAGATTGGTTTGGAAACTATATATGTCAAATCAATATCAACCTCACGCGCCTGCCGACTGGTCATTCTTAAAGCTGTTTAAATAACTGGTATTCTAGCAGTAGTTTGGTTGGACTAGTCGCAATAAAAGAGTGTGATAAAAAATGTCGATCACAGGTCATAATACCGTGATTCATTTCTACATAAGTTATAAAGGTTGATCTAGTGGCAATATTGATATTTAAAGATACAACTGGCGGTACGTCATAGAACTACGAAACATGTAAGCCAACTAACCTATAGTGCCTTTGATTCTAACTACATTGTCATGATAACACTTTTAGACTTTGCAAATACGATAATTTATGTGATCTACATAATATAATTCAAAATCCTTATATTTGTTTATTTGTGTATGTGTATGCAATAGGATTACAGCCACGGTTTTGACTCAATCGAGCTGAGACTTCCACAACATGTTGGTA
>JAUUEB010383203.1:0-12275 GCA_032362205.1 Clione limacina
ACGCAATTTGAAGTCAATCAGTTGTATCTTTCTTGAGTTATCGCGTTAACAGACAGACAGACAGACAGACACACACAGACCAAACGAAAATATACCCCGAGTCACAATAAATTGTGATCGGGGAATTAATTACCTCTTAACGTTCGTTGGAGTGATACCTTTGAACGGAATCAGTTTGAAGTAACAAAACGTGTCTTCAACAAAGATATGTGTTATTGTTGTTATCGGTCTGTGTTGATTAGATGGTGTCCAAAAGTAGACGCAAGTGGTGATAATACGATTGGTCTCATTGTATGCTTCCCAGGTAATGAATTTATTTCCAACTAAAAGAATAGTACCAAACACACAATTACACCTTTTGTCCTGTTGAAATCCATTGATTTTCAATAATTATCTTTATACTTTGGGTTATCACCCTTTTAAAATTGTGATCCTTTTGAACCCAATATTCGTTACCGTATGAGTCAAGTCATAAAATCAATCCAAAAAACAATAAGGACACAGAATATTGAAATCTTTGACATACCTTTGACATACAACAAGTAGCACTATACTCAGTGTTGTATAACACTTATTTCATGCCATGTCATCGTTTAAATGCCTTTAAGGTGGCTTATTATCTTTTATCTTTATCTTTACATCTTTTTTCATTAAATGATTTTTTTTCTTAGTCATATACAAAAGTTTAAATAGGGTTTTGATTACTGTAACATGACAACTGATTAAGTTGTCAATAATCCACAAGTACCCCCCAATAACAAAATCGATACTTCATTAAAATAAATAAAAACGTCACAGACTGCATACAACCAAGAGGGTATGTACAATGGCATTACAAATCATAGTTAATAGCCTTTAAGTCATAGCCTTTTTGGTTCTCAAGATATGGCTAGTTTAACCAAAATGCGTATATATTCACAAATAGGTGGTTGCTGTTGAAATTGGTTGATTACGCCCTTTAAAATCAAAATACCAGAGAACAATATTATTAACGCTACATTTGCGAACTTGGGGTGCATGGATATGGGGTCTGGGTGCCGGACTAGTTTGCTGATTAATATAGATCATGTGGAAATATTACCATCAACCCGCACGTATGACGTGGCGCAAGTGTTACGTGGTACACGTGGTGCGCGTGGTGCACGTGGTGTACGTGGCACAAATTTGTGCACGTGGTTTACGTGATACACGTGATTCTGTACATTTAAACGGATAACAAGAAGCTTTTCTTTTGGTAAATTTTAATGAATATTCATGTCGGTTGGGATCAGGCGCGTAGCCAGGATTTTGAAATGGGGGGACAACTTTGGATAAAACCAAAAAAAAATATTTCACATTAGTTATAAAAAGTGCAAATTAAGGGCAATCTTTATCACAAATGGGGAACAATGGGAATATTAAAAAATTGTGCAATTCTAGAGCATTTTGGATCGAAATGGGGGGGGGGGACATTCCCCGATGTCCCCCTGGCTACGCGCCTGGTTGTGATGTTTTATGCATGGAGCAACGAGCTGTATATTACTATTCAGTTTGACTCATTTTTGTTCATTGACTGTAGTTTTAAAGCACTATATCCTCTTAGTAAGTTTTAATAAAGGAAATAAAATATCACAATACCAAATAAGGAAACGCGCATGTTTTGATAAAAAGATTGCTATATTACAAGAATAGCAAATGAAAAGGAAACAATTATATGAAAAATGCAGCATATTCACGCTGTCAGCAATTTGAAGAAGAAAAAAGGTTGTCATTTTCATATTCTTGCCGTTATATTAATAATTAAACCACATGCTTAGTATAAGATTAAACAACAAAACAGAAATAAATTTACTTATAAATATAATCAGTAAATCAAGACGTACATCATGCCAACACTCATATAACCACCTTGTTGCTGTGTATCACCACTCTTATTAAGGCCAACTAGACGGAACGGGCCGGTGGTGCAATGTCATCGCTAACAGACTCGAAAATAATTATGCAAATGGACTACTTCATAAAAGAAACATCAAATTATATATAAACAATGAAATAATATATATTCAACTTTTGAACCCAGGTTTTGGAAAGCTATGTGTTATTTGAATTTGAATGCCAAATGTCCCTTATTGTAACAAGCATAGCTGCGCATGTCTGCAAACTGACTGAATACTTGATTACCACATTGGCAGAGATATCTTTCATAGATAACAGAGTGAGAGCTTGTCTACTTTTTTAATCAATATTTTTTTTCAAATCAGAGAGTGGCAAAAACACCAACGTGTTAAAACAAAAACATGAAAGTGTGTAAGCAGACAATTTGCGAAAGCTGGCCACGAGCGACCGATATAGTCGATGACGATGCACAATTCAAAAAAGTAACTTCCGTTGAGATGTAAGCAGCTTATCGTTTGATCTTGGAATTCGCAGGAAAATAGGAAAACAAGAGGAAGGTATTTTTTTTTATTAGTTTATTTACCTGAGCTAATTGTCTAAGAATGGAATTTAACATCTTTATCATCACAATTAACATTTCAAAATATTCTTAATTGAACCAAAAACATTGCTTATTATGTCTACCGCGTGAGAGGATGCCATTAATACCCATTTGTCTAAACATCTGGATAGCTTGTATATTTTAACCATCTAATTGCGTTATTTTGGGAAATCTTTGCTGCCTGATGAAGTAGTTTATCTTTGTGAAAGCTACATCTATAACTCTTGATATTCTATTTGTATGACCCAATTTCCGTTGACAAGACATCCACTCAATCAGACTTGCAAGCACCAGACGTACATTGGTCATTGTCCTGTTGTTTAGATTTCTCAAAAATTGTTTGCTTAATGTATAGACGATAGCATTTACAGCTTAAATTTACACAAAAGGTCTGCGTATCTGTTTATTGTACGTTTTCTGCTATATTGTAACAACTTTATAACTTGCTACAATTGTCATACTCATGTAGAATTATACTTATTAATTTCAGTCTGCAATGGGGATCAAAATAACTGTTGGTCTGTGGCACAAATGGTACAGCGAAAAGAATACCTCTGTTTCTCGCGGGATTGGATTGTTAATAGCAAGTCAACAGTAACATGGGAAGTTCAAACATATGTTATAAGTAACGTATTTGTTTGAATTGGATGTTATGTGGTACTGAAATGCTTTATACGTATTTATTTGCTTTAGTCCGTTAGTCAGATTCAAAATACATGGATACATTTGCGCGTCAATATACCCATGAATACTGATCTAATCCACTCATCACATAGCTCTTATCATATCGAAGGTTATATAAGAAAGTGTTATGTGAAGCCAATCAACGCGTTATATTAATTATCAATCAATTATTATATACCATTAGTATTGTAACTTCCAAGTATCATAAATCAATATAAACCTTAAGGAGACGTTTTTTCATACACGGGTCTTATTAAATTTAATTTGCATGGTACATTATTACGCATGCGCAGAACCAAGACATAAAAGGCAATCTTTCAACAAGAAAAATTATTTGAGTTATCGATGATGGATCATGGTATTATAAGTGGCCTTAAAGTACTCCATGTGGGCTATCAGGGCAAGACAAATTGATGGATAATGTCCTCTTTTCTTGCCAAGGATTTTGGACAAGTATTGAAAGTATAACGTCATACAATCTTTATTCGACGTGATTCATAGACTTTTAAAAGAGATTATTTCATACAAGAAGCGTCATTTAAGTTAATTATGATGGATCATGGTATTGTTGGTGGCCTTAAAGTACCCAACTGGCAATCAGGGTAAAAATAATTGATGTCTTTTCCTGCCTGTCTTGTTGACATCGACATTTTCATGCCGCGTGATTCATTGACTTCAACAAGAGAATAATTTAAACAGGAACCACCACAGCACGATAAAGTAGCAATTTACATTTTTTCTTCATCTCAATTCATCATGGTTGATAGCTGGTTGAAGAGTCTAAACGCGTACAATTCGTTGTTTGAAATTGTTTCTTGAACTCGGTGTACCATTTAAGGGTTGGCAAGTTTGATGGACTTGTAAATTGGCTTGGTATGTGATTGGGCCGTTTATGAGGGATTAGCCACTTTATAAAATTATGGTTTGCTAGTTGAATAAGCACATGTAACCAGCAAACTAAACTGTACTGATTTTTAGCCTGGGGTATGGTTTATTTTATTTTGTTTAAACACTTTTAGGAACCTTAAAACATAGTTTGCCAAAAATTCCATTACTAATTGATTCGTATAGTGGTCATACAAATGAGTACTTACCCATGAAATTATGTAATTTTGACTAGTATACCGTTGGTCAAGGCCCCTGTACGGGTCGATTTTCAATATAAACTGTAATTATCTGCAATATATCGTTAGAAAACATTATAAGGAACATAAAAAACGCAGTTTACTAAAAATTGCATAAGAGGGTTTCTTCATAAGAGTCAGCTAATTAATCTCATTAACTCACTAACATGATCCCTGTATGTGTAAATTTAATATTCACGATTTGTTAAATTCAATTTATCGATAGTATACACTCTAAGCAAACGAAAATACTAAGTTCAAATGAATGCTGGTGAATACGGCACGGAAATTGCCAGCAGACCTGAAAAGGCTTTTGTTTTTACTATATATTACTATATACACTGAGCATCTAACTTAAAAAGCAATTTGTTCACGAAAAAGTCAACCAAAGTCACACATCTGATTTAGATGTGTTATGTCACCCTTTTTATCGGTGCTGATCACTACGATACGACAATTATTGTTGTGACCTTATCAGGGGTGAAATTGTGACATAATTACGTCACGGTCAAGCTGGACCTCATAACTCAAAAGCTAATAGTCCTACCGTAAAAATAAATACATATGTGTAATCGGCAACACCTATCATTTTCGAGCAGTTTCAATCTATTCTGAAAATATCAGTTTTTACCATTGACCTGTGGTCAGTTTGCTCAAGTAAATTTGTTAGCAATGGCAACATTTTGATTCTATATACCCCTAGGATAATTAAAATCCAAGTTCGGTTGAATCATGGGGAGATGAAGAGAAACCCTTAATTCCCCTCGACTAAATGTTAATAGCCCTTATGAATGAATTACTTACACTTAAAAGATGAGGGATACATATCAAATGTAAACAATGTGTCGGTAGCTATAAGTATAAATCTGTTTTCATCTTTTGTTGTATTTATTTAGTGTGACATTATTTGAATTCATGCAAATAAAGCATGCTTCCGTCTTTCTTTTATTTTTTTTCCTTCAGAAACCCCTTATGACTCGTCATACCTCGTTCAAGCTTGCGTCCAGAAGTGCACGGTCTCTTCAAATACTCGACATATAACACAGGTGTACTACATAATTAAGAACCAGTAACTGTTGTAAGTTATCAAAAAAGCAATCTGAATAACGGATCCCCCCCCCCCCCCATGAAGGAAAATAGTAATATGCGTATGGATAAGGGGAGGATCAACAAGTTTTTCATCTTTTTTTAAAATCATCCTATTCATAATGACAAACATGTCAGTTTCTTTTCACGGTAAAACGAGTCCACTGCACGAAAGGAACAAATTATCTATTATTGTTTTACATTCATCAAAGGCGTGTATGAAGATCCAAATATTACCGGGAAGCTCACAAGACAATATAATTAAATCAGGTAATCAACATTATTATTTCCTGTTAAATGATTTTTATTACAGCAAGCTATTGTTAATTTGTCACGATGTCACCGGACAATGATTGCTGTAACAGCATATGTATTTGTCACGTTGTACAAACGTGCATTCCCTATCTAAAAAAGTCACGCTGACGTTCGTGTGATTGTCATTATTTCAAACTGATTGTATTCCTTTATAAAAGTGTAATTTGTCAAACTGCTCAAACTGCAGAATATGTTGTCTGTTCTCAGAAAGTCCTAAGAAATAATAAATTGACACCTCTGTTCATGTCAATTAGACTTATTTTGTTTAAAACAAAAATGAAAATCATTAATTGACTCGTTTTCAATATGTTAGCTAGTATAGGCTGTTAAACGGACTTGCCGTTACAATTTGACATTTTCATTGACACCTCCAATGGATTTAACAGTAAACGCAAAAAGTAAAATGGTGGTGTCACTGACGATGTCAACAGTTGGGGTCAAGGTCAATAGCGGTAATTTGACGTAAGATACACACACAAATTCAATTTGACATTAGGAATGACCTTGAAAAAAGGGAAATGCAAATCAAAGTCCTATATACATTATTTTTTAAACTTACGTTCAAGTTGAATTAAGCCGTTTTATGTTAATTAAAAACTACATGTTTAAGTTTGAATATAATACCTTGCCGAAGGAATTCGGAAGTTGAACTGTTAATCATTATCTTGAATTATCTAAAAAGTAACGATCAAGTCATTAAACCATGACTTGATCGTTACTTTTTATTTTATGCCTACCACCAGTAGTCACCTTCATTACTTTGAATTATCTAGTTGACAGTAATACGTGTCGGATCATAACCATTGAGTGGAAAATAGTTCATAACATGCTTGAAATACAAGATGACCTTGAAATAACATACATTTATTATTGTTTTGCAGATTAATACAAAACGTTATAGAAGATTCTAACTCAAAAGCTTAAATATTACAAGCAATATAAAATATATATATTGAGCCCGAATAACCTTGACATATGAAATGACATTGAAACCATAATTTTACCCCAGAAATGAAGTTTAAATATGAAAAGTAGTATTAAACGGTTATTTATCGAAATCCATAGTTGTGGAGGTAAACCAGAAATGGACAGATCTTTAAATTATGCAATAAATAGAGTTGCACAATTATGACTTTTGTAAAAAAAAAAGGTTTTATACATCCAGTGACCCTTATCAACAAGACTCAAAAAAATGATCTCCTAAATGTTAATGGTAGGTTCTAGACCGCTGGGCTATTTCTGGTGTTTTTGTTTATATTGTTGATGAAATCGATGTTTTAAGGTTGCACAATTTCTCACCTATGCACATGTCACGGCTTTTATTGCCATTTTTATGCTGGCCAAAGCCAATAATTCGTCTGTATGAACCGGCAATAAATAAAATATGGATATGTTCACTGTTTGCCAAATTGTCTGATTTTCCTTTTACTGGAAGACAGCAAAAGATGACAAATGCTGTCTGCTACATATCAATAACGACGCAAAGTCGGTTAGATACAAAATGTAAGAAGAAAAAGACTGGAACAGAAAGAAGGGCAACAAATAAATGAAACGGAGACAGTAGGGGATTAATATATATGAATGTGGTTCTCATAAGCTATTTGCTTGTACCTATAATGTGTCTGGCGAGTATTCCTGCAGGGTGAGTAAATATCTACCAGACACCAACGTCTGCAATGACATTCATCATAATTGACAAATGACGGTCCTTAAATGTGAGTAGGTTAGGATCTGATTAGTGATAACGGGGGACATTGATGCAAATACAATATTCGGCTGTAATGATATTCCGAGTTGAAATATAATCTCCCGGATAAGCTTTTCGTAGAACATATTTATTCAAAATATCGTAATAGCAGAGTTACTGTCATTATTTCTAAGTAAAGAAGATAATAGACCAGCTTCAGAGAGCTAATCGGATTTCAAGACAAACGCATCATTTGCGTCAATTTAAACGGAAGACTTCTTCAGCGTTTTTACTCTTTTTTCTAGAGAACTCACTGAAGTGTTTTACTAGATGAACACGATTCAATTTCTTTTCTAAATTTGTTTCTTCTTTTGATATATTGAAACTATTTAGGCAAAAATTTGACTGATTTATTTGTTTCGTTTTTCGGCAAGTACGAAGAAAACCTTAATAACTGGCTGTTTATGTGATGTCGACCTGGATTTTCAGCATGATCACCCCTACCATCAAGTGGTCGAAAGCGATAGGGAAAACCAACCAATGGGCGGGGTGAACTTTGCATAGAACAACAGAATGAAACGACACTAGCTTCATTTCAACTAAACCTAGCGTCCAGGCCAGCCATTCGCAGAATTAAAGCAGAGAAACCAATTCGTTAATAAGGACACGGCTGAGGAATACTGTGTCACCAGCATTTTGACTGCAGCTGGGAAACTTGTAAAATTTACTAGCTGCAACATCAAAATGAGGAAACAGATGACAAGTGCAGCATTCAGCAACAACAAAGAAGCACTATGCTCAAATGAAATATCTCTACTCATAAGGACACGTGTGTTTGAAGCACTCATCTCATCTATGTGTCTACACAATTTTGAATCATAGACCATATCGAAAGGGAAATAAATGGACACCTTCCAACGTGCATCTTCGGTCGGACAGTACAAACCCACTGTTATATCAAAGAAGAAAAAAATAACAAACATGTGGCATTGAATCTTGGGTATTGGACCAATTAAAGCCATCGCCTGCCTTGGTGTGGTCCAGTCAAGCACCGGCCATACAGGCACTCGCATAAGCACGGAAGCTTTAGACATCTTCGTAGTAGCCAATCGCTCACATGTTAAGAACCAGAATAAGATTCTTATACACGAGCGCGTATCCAAGATTTTGAAATGAGGGGACAACCTTGGAAATTATCATAGCAACGGCCGCAAAGCAGCCGACATTTTTGAAATTGATTTAAAATTATGTAAATTGATAGTTTTAAAGAGCATATTATCAAAGCAATGGTTGCGAAGCAGCTGACATTTTTTAGATTAATTAAAAATCGTGCACATTTTGAGCATTTCGGAACTCAAATGGGGGGGGGGGGGAGTTCCCCCATGTTCCCCTTGCTACGCGCCTGCTCATATGTATCAAATCAACATAAACTTAAGCAATGTGACTGCGTGGGTAAGAAACAAAAATATCACAGTGAGTGACAATGAAAATTATGGGCAAAGTAGATGAAATGAAATGCTACAATGAAACCAATTAAATGGTAAGCAGCAGTACTGTTTAAATCCGGATTCCGAAAAGAATGCTCAACGTAAACAGCTCCTTAATGGGAGGTCCAATCAAAAGCTGCGATTTTTCGCTAAAGGCGAAGAGGACTTGTAAAGATATTTTGGGTGGGTTGGGGTTTAAGTGACGTCAACATTTAAAAGTTGACGACATTTTCTATGTTTATGAACATATTTTTTCCAGTCGTGGTTTGTATCGTGTTTGTACACGTGTAATTGATTTTATAAATACAGTCAAACCTTAGTAAACGGCCACCCGATCAAACTGGCAACCAGCCTATCCCGGCCAGCTACTTATCACCCATTGATAAATAAACACTTACGCACGGCCATTGAACAGTGGTAGCCGATGGATATGAAAGGTGTAAAAATCAGTCAGGACGGACGACTAGGGGATTAACTAGTCAAGTTAGGTAACAACAGGTGACAATGAGTGGATGCGTCATTAACTTACCAGCGTTGCATGGACATGGGTTGTTATCAAGAGTGACAATCACTTCTAAGTGCAATTAATTCAGCTTGAATATTTGGTAGTTCCTTATTGCCTTGAGAAAATTAAAGCAAATGTGATGACTTGTGGACATCCTGCGATCAGTCAATTCAAATTGTCTTTTGACACACAAATATGAAAGTAGTTTAACATGGGCTAGGGTTTGTCTTAACGTTGTAAGAATAATATATCTAAAACTTGTTATATGAACAAGGATTTTATATATATTATTCTTACAATGTTTAGACAAACCCTAGTCCATGTTAAACCTGTTATATGAACAAAGGTTTTATATATATTATTCTTACAATGACACACAAATAATAATTCAAATCGAGGTGACGCGAAGGTGACGACATATGAATTACAGTCAAAACTATCTACAGCGCTAATTTTAGTGTTTATTTGAAATTGACACTGTAGTGAATTTAACACTGAAGCGAGGTGTTCAATTTTAGTGCATTTATGAAGAGAAATCTGATTTTAAGCTTTTTAAAGTGTCATTAAGGTGAATGTAAATACTATCAGGCCAGATAAGCTTTTCATTAAGGACATAGTTAATAGAATAACACTAATTCAAACTTGATTTAGATTGTTATAGGACTCAGATCAATATGAAGTTTGTTATTTTCTTTACTTTAAAAAAAGCACTATAACGGGGTTAAAGAAGGAGTAAAAACAATTTTGTGCTGGGAAAAATTGGCGCTGTAGTGAATTAACACTGTCAATTAGCTCCGTGGAGAGATTTGTTTAACAAGGACAAAGATGAAAAAATCGGTGCTTTTGAAAAACTAGCGTGTTAGTGACATACGCACTGTAGTGAGTGGCACTGTAGCGGGGTTTGACTGAAAGTTAACATTATGGTAATCCCTTAGTCGATTGAGATTTGATTAAATTAAAGACAAAACGTACAACTAACGAAAGACAAAAGATCAAGCTTGTGTATATGAATCATGTTTCTTTTGATGGTCTTAAATAGACAAAATTTAAACACAATCACAACTAGAAACATGAGTACTCAGATAGAGTACAAACCCGGAACCGAGTATAAAAATAATTTTTAAAAAAATACTTATTTTACCGTGTTAGCATTACTTAAAAATTTAACTTCATCAAAATGTTTATTTAAAAAGATTGAGAAAGTTAAATTCCTGCTTGGATTGCAATCAATAATACGCTTTCATTAAGGATCATGTGTTGTTGGCGCACTGTCCTGCACGATAACATTGCGCACTATTGGATGCCCAAGCGCGGTTAAGAAGAAGAAACCTGCCGATGAGTTGTTCTCTATATAATCCAATTTAATTAGTTTTTATTCCATAACTTTGTCAATTGTTAACAGATATTGTTGTAATTACAAAGGCGTCTTCATCGGGTCGAATTACAACATCGTACACGATTTGAAGTCAATCTGTTGTATCTTTCTTGAGTTATCGGGGGGACAGACAGACATACAAACGCGTAACGTCACATACCCGAGCACCAATTCTTGGTGTCGTGAACAATGGTCACAAAATGGCCGTCATATGGTCAGAGGTCTAGGACAACCTGTTACATATCAGGTAAAGAATATGGTTGTCATAGCAACTAGTTAAAGCAGCAAATTAGAAAACCGAGGACAACCCAAAAGGGGGATAACTTAACTATTAAGAGACCTAATAAATGTGTGTGATAGTGCTTTCGATCGTGCTCATCGCTTGAGAGTTTTTCAAGAATGTGTATGATATTCTCCCAACAATTAACGCCTCGTTTCACTTTCGCTTTTTTAAGATTCTTTGTTATTAGTTAATATATTATAATCTATAACAATATACACTGAATTGTAAATATGCTTGCTTGCTTGTGGATGATTTCCTCAGAAGTCCGAGGTTGGATTTGGCTGAGTTTTTACCACGTGATTACTTACACATCAAAAGAGTACTTCGGATCTTTTTTGTGATTTTTTATTAGGATGTTTAGTGTTTTACTTTATATTTCAAGAAACTATAAACCGCCATATTACTGGTCGTTCTGATGGGTTTATCCACACTTTTCAAACGATGGGGATTATGGAGCGAAGCGCTTGAGTTTTGGTACAGGGTTCCTTTTTAATAGTATTAATGCATTGGAAATAGTATGGTGAAATTGGTCTTTGAATACTCTGTTCTTCTTCTTCTTCCTTTTCTGTTAAGCTAGTTTTTTTTTAGAGAAAGTCGGGTGACATCGAAGCGATGAAGTCACTGTAATCTAAAGAATGAATAATAAACAAGTCTTGAAATGATTACAATTCTTCACTTTTCTCTTTTTCTAATTTTGAATCGTTACGGTTCTACACATTTTGAGCTTTTTGTAGTTTTGCATTTATTTCTATATTTGTCCATTTGTTCGTTTCTGTATACTGAAGAAGGATATATATTCGAAACTGTTTAAACATTTGTTTTGTAAAATTTCTGTCCATGTATTTCTCATCTGGGTTGCTACCCTCTTTATTTGTTTTCTTCTTTTTTTCTTTTTTGTAAATAAATGTTAGAATTTGTTCATTGGTGGTTTCAAGACTTGTTTATTCATAATTTGTGCTTATGTAAAAATGTCGTATTGCTTGATTTATTTCTGACACAAAGACATATGATGATTATGTGTGTCTAGGTCTAGGAGCTACATCTGCAAAAAAACAGTGAAATCGAATGTGTAATTGATATAAGTGTTCAACGCCCACATAACACATTTTCTTCACAATTTATTTTCCATACTAAGTCGTTTCTCTGAAACGGATGATAAATAATGTTGCCTATAGTCTTAACAGCCTGTTACAAGCAGGTTAAACCCAGACAAGGATACAGTTTTTAAAATAAAAAAAATTATTTATGTAGCA
>JAUUEB010383314.1:0-12273 GCA_032362205.1 Clione limacina
ACTACACCTCACACACTATACTCAAACACTCATGCACAACTACACCTCACACACTATACTCAAACACTCATGCACAACTACACCTCACACACTATACTCAAACACTCATGCACAAATTCACCTCACACACTATACTCAAACACTCATGCACAAATTCACCTCACACACTATACTCAAACACTCATGCACAAATACACATGTAATCCCACACCATAACAATGTTACATTAACAATCAATTTGTGTTTCTACTTTCACAATTGCTTTGTTTCATTGACTATTTCTTTCTTTTATCCAACTTTGTTTGATGGTAAAAAAAAACAATTAGAGGTAAACTGAGATTAACTTTTTTATCTTTAATGTTTGTGTCTTTCTATTTAGTTTGGTGTTACTGCTATTGACCCAGCAAAACCAACAGAAATTGGCTCTGCTGAAGTGACAATACTCGTGAACCGCAATGCTAATGGCCCAGTTTGTTCAAGGGGAATTACTGCCACAATTTCAGAGTATAGAGCAGTACCATCTCTCATACAAAAAGTGGACATAACCAACCTAGATTCGGTAAGAGATTGTTTTTTAAATTTTAAGTAGATTATAAGTTTATTGTCATTTACATACTATGATGACATGATACGTCATGATATTGAAGTTCATTGTGATCTGCACATTCAGATACACATATGCATATGACAAAGGTCTCACTTGTCACACTTTTAAGTTTCGATATACTGCTTTGTGAAGGTGATAAGGGTTATCCTATATGAATAAATATTTTTTTCCAAATTGGCTTGTTTTAGCCAGCTTGTAGAGTAAATTACAGAAGAGTCCAACAAATATTTGATTATTTAGAGCAAAAACAGAAATCCCAATGTTTCCTATCTTTCTTTAGGTAATTATTATGCGAACTATTGATAATTCAGGCCCCTTGGTCCAGAGCAGTTCATATTAACCAGTTTATTTGTTGTATGTAAACTAGCTATACTGTATTCAGAAAATTTGACTAAGGACTATTCTGTGTTTTAAAAGATTGTCTTTGATTTTTGTTTGCTCAGGATCCTGTGGAATTTAGCATTGAAAGTGTCTCTGGTTTTGTATCACCTGCTGTGCAAGATGTGTTCTACATTCAACCAAGAACTGGTGAACTTTGGTTGTATAAGTCACTTGAGGGATCTACCACTGCTAGATACACTGTGAGTTATAAAACATGCAATTGGTCTTTGATTAGTACATACAGTACAGACAGTGTTCAACGAATCTTCCTTCAACAAACATTTCCTTCCAACTAAACAACAGTCAATCCTAGATTAAAGGCGGTGGTTTTAGGACAGATAAGGACTGGGTTTTTAGTACAGAAGAGGACTGTTTTTTTAGTACAGATAAGGATCATATGGCTGCTGGATCAGCAACATAACATAGTACAGATAAGGACTGTTTTTTTGTACAGATAAGGATCATATGGCTGCTGGATCAGCAACATAACATAGTACAGATAAGAACTGGGGTTTTGGTTGAGATAAGAGGATGGGGTTTAGTTCAGATAGGGGCTGGGTTTTTAGTTCAGATAAGGACTGGTTTTTTAGTTCAGATAAGGGCTGGGTTTTTAGTTCAGATAAGGGCTTGGGTTTTAGATCAGATAAGGGTTGGGGTTTTAGATTAGATAATTAAGATAAGCATCTGGGGTGTAGTTCAGATGAGAGACTGGGGTTAAGTTTAGATAAGAGACTGTTTTTTTTAGATCAGATAAGGGCTAGGGTTTAATATCAGATAAAGGCTGGGGTTTTTGATCAGATACGAGACTGGGGTTTAGTTCAGAAAAGGGCTGGGGTTTTAGTTTAGATAAAGGCTGGGGTTTAAGTTCAGATAAGGGCTTGGGTTTTAGATCAGATAAGGGCTTGGGTTTTAGATTATATAAGAGAATGGGGTTTAGTTCAGATAAGAGAATGGGGTTAAGTTCAGCTAAGGACTGGGGTTTAGTTCAGATAAGGACTGGGGTTTATTTCAGATAAGGACTGGGGTTTAGTTCAGATAAGGACTGGGGTTTAGTTCAGATAAGGACTGGGGTTTAGTTCAGATAAGGTCTCGGGTTTAGATCAGATAAGAGACGAGTTTTTAGATCAGAGAAGAGGCTGGGGTTTTAGATCAGATAAGAGACTGGGGTTTTAGATTAGATAAGAGACTGGGGTTTAGATTAGATATGAGACTGGGGTTTTAGATCAGATATTAGACTGGGGTTTTAGATCAGATAAGGGCTGGGGTTTTATACCAGATAAGGGCTGGGGTTTTAGATCAGATAAGCATCTGGGGTGTAGTTCAGATAAGCATCTGGGGTGTAGTTCAGATGAGAGACTGGGGTTAAGTTTAGATAAGAGACTGTTTTTTTTTGTAGATCAGATAAGGGCTAGGGTTTAAGATCAGATAAGGGCTGGGGTTTAATATCAGATAAAGGCTGGGTTTTTTGATCAGATAAAGGCTGGGGTTTTTGATCAGATTAGAGACTGGGGTTAAGTTCAGAAAAGGGCTGGGGTTTTAGATGAGATAAAGGCTGGGGTTTTAGATCAGATAAGGGCTGGGGTTTTAGATCAGATAAGGGCTGGGGTTTTAGATCAGATAAGGGCTGGGGTTTTATTTCAGATAAGGGCTGGGGTTTTATTTCAGATAAAGGCTGGGGTTTTATTTCAGATAAAGGCTGGGGTTTTATTCCAGATAAAGGCTGGGGTTTTATTTCAGATAAAGGCTGGGGTTTTATTTCAGATAAAGACTGGGGTTTTATTCCAGATAAAGGCTGGGTTTTTTTTCAGATAAAGGCTGGGGTTTAGTTAAGAAAAGGGCTGGGGTTTTGGTTGAGATAAGAGGCAGGCTTTTATGAGAAATATAATTTTATTTATTGTTTTTACTTTTTCTGTGTATTTTTTAACTTAGCCGCAACACTTGATTTGATTGCTGGGGTTTTGGTTGAGATTAGAGATTATGGTTTAGATTAAAGGCTGAGGTAAAGTTTCACATTAGGTTTTGTGAGTTTTGTTTTGCAACTCTAATGAGAAATATAATTTTCTCTATTTTTATTCACCTTTTATGTGTATTTTACTTTGACAGCTGGTTGTGAAGGTGAGCGATCAGCGCAATGTTAATCCAAAGTCTGATAATTGCAATGTTGAAATCACTGTGGATCTAGATCAGAAACCTCGCTTTACAGGTGGGGATCCAGCTAGAACCATCCAGGAATCACAGACGACTGGTTTGGTCAGCGCTGTAACTGCTACGGATGATGATCTAGAGGTGAGTAGGTCTTTTGTTGTGATATATTCAGGGAAATAAAATATTCTATGAGACAATCTTGTTTGTTTGCTTTGTCTGAAATAGAATAAAAGAATGACCCCTGGATGATCAAAGGTCTGATTTGTACTGGTGAAATTTAAGTACAATCTTGTGCAATAGTAGCTTTTTTCATTAATTTTAATCACATTTTCAGCACAGGATCTCTCTATTAGTACATGACAATGTCTATAATAAGAGAAAAATCAGCACTAACACATTTGAGCTCATAACTGCTAAATATTGAAAGAGTTGCCAAAACATTGACCAAATCATTACTGCACTGCAAACATAAATCTCTGTAATGGCCAATAATTCAGTAATGTTAATTGTTAAGTTTAATGTGTTGATAAGCAGTTTCTGGTCTTTCTGTGCTATAGCTTGTAATCTGTAGATGTTTAGAAAAGGTTGCTATAAAGCATGTTTAATTATAATTCTATTTTTATTTTATTTTTTTCAAATTATTTGATGGTGTTTTATATCTCATTTTAAATCATGATTTTTTATTTCCAAAAGGACAAGATTGTTTATGAGCTTGTTGGAGAATATCCCTCGGAGAGCTTCTTTTCAGTTGATCAACAAAATGGTCAGATTCTGCTGACCACATCTCTGCTTGAAGACAGTCGGAACATGGCATCATACACAGTCAGTTCATAATTCATTCACTTCATTCCCATTGATCCTTATTATTTGTTTTTATCATTGCTGGTTTTCTCAGAGTTCTGAGACACATATCATAAATATAATATTAATTTGCATTAATGATGGACATCAGCAAGCTTTCAAAACATAACTTAGTACTGATAGTGTTTTTACTGTATCAATGAATTTAGTTGTCAGAAAAACATCAGAGAGATTTAAATAATAGTAAAATTAAACATTGACCATCGAGTGTATTGTAAAGCTTATCAGGAGAATTACATTGCGGAACTGAGTCATTAGTTGATGAGAATAGGCTATACCTTCTTTTTTTTACTAATTTTCATCTGGTGTTTATGTTACTTAGATGCGAAAAACATTGAGATTCCTTATACCTTAACCTGATCATCTTGATGTCAAATAATCCTATATTCGTGACAATGAACTTACTGTACTTTGTACTTGTTTACTGCATAGATGTATTTGAAAGTCAGACAATTTTCAGTATACAGATTTTTTTTTTGAACTAAGGCATTAGATTATTAGGCTTTACCAAGATAGCATCTCCTTCAAGATTTTGTCTAATTTTCTTTTACCTGTTATATCTTGCTAAGACCAATGTTTGACCACAGTTTCTTATTTTTCTGTGACACAGCTGAAGATAAAGGCTTATGACGCAGCCCGGCCAAAACGTCCTGTTGAGCGTGATGTAGTTATCACCGTACAACGCAATCCAAACACACCAACCTTCACAAAGGCCAAGTATACAGCTTACTTAGATGACTCTGCAACTCCTGGCACATCTGTTCAAGAGATCAAGGCTGCAGACAATGATCAAGTTGATAAGGTAAACCTTCTGAAATCTTTATTTCTATGTAACCTCTTGTTGAGTAAAACATCTCATTTCCAGCAGTTGCAATGGGGCTGATGTCATCATTTTGATGTGTTTGTATTTTATCATGTATTGAGGATCCATTATTAGATGTTCATCTCTATTTGTCAATCATATAACAAGGGAAATATGTCTTTCAAAGAAAGTTATGTGAAGAATAAAAGAAAGTGCAAACATGTCAGATGACAGCCGTTGTGGTTGCTGGTTTGCTTAATATACTCTGATTTTTAGGTAGAGAATATTATGTTTCAGATGTTGCTACTTAGTATTATAAAATCTTGTATATCCTTCTTTAGGGCAACTGGCATCAATTCCCCCCCCCTCTGGAAGTGTGAACCTTGTGCACCCCTAATAAGGGTTTAATTCAGTTTTTACTCGCTATTCATGCTCAATTGAAAATCTTTCATCACCAAAGTCAGTGTAAAGTGAATTGATTTTAGTAGATATTTCCTCTCTAGAGTCCTTTTTACACTGAGTCATCTTCAGATCTTCAAGGTATCTTATCTGAAAAAAAATGTTTAATTTGTTACTTGCGCATTTGCTTCTACTCATAATGCTTGATGCAATGTTATTTCATATTCCTTTTTTTCACACAGAATAATCTAGTGTACAAAATAACAAGTTTCAGTGACAATGGACAAGATCTGTTCTTCTTGTTGGATAACACCATTTACACCAAAGTTCCATTGTCAGCTACATCTGGAGTAGCTACCGAGAGTACATATAATGTAAGTTTGTGCACTTTACTTTATCACTTAATCATTAACTTATTGGCAATGTTCCCATAGCATGCCAGGGGTAAGAGTGAAGTACCCAGCCTTGCCAGGGAAAGTTTATTTATGATTTTGTATCATTTTTACTTTTTAAAAAAAGGAAGCAAAACACATATTGAAGTGGTAACCAAAAAAAGTTTGCAACCACACTTTAGAATAAACAAATTATAAAAAGTGAAGGTAATGCCAAAAGGAGAAAACAAATGCAAATTTATGTGGTTTCTGTAAAAAGTAACCACCCTTTAGAAAAGTTGCCAACATGACATTGTACAAACACCTTCTAGACTGAACTCTCCGGTACCAGTATGTGCATCTCTTGAATGCAAGGATGGGAGCATCCGTTCACTTGCGTGAGTGCGTATCAATCTTAAAGGTCAATATTTGGAGCTTTTTTCAATACATGTAATTCTTACCATATAGCTTAGAATCATCATTCCATACATCAATTATGAAAACTGCAGTTAGCTGTTTATAAACCTAATGACATTAATATGAGAGTGTTTGAAGTCATGCTTTAAGCTGAAGCTCTTTCCAAAATCTTTAAAATATTCAGATAAGACAAGAGATTGGTAAGTCTTTTGCTTTAAAAGATTGCAATTAGAAAACATTATGTGAGAGTAACATAAAGTATGTCTTAGTCAAATGTTCTATTGTATACACTTTTCAGCTTGATGTTGAAGTGGCAGACAACAGAGGTAAAAAAGGTAATGCTGTGGTTGAAATCATCATACAACGTGTGATGTCTGATCAGGCCCCTGCCTTCTTGCAAAACCCATACACCATAGATATTGATAAATACAAGCCGGTAGACTCTGTCATCATCAGCTTGATTTCTGCTAGAGATCCTGATATTCCTACAGCAACTGTAAGTGATTTTGTGTTCGCAGATTTTGTTATAATCTTAAATACTATGGGAAGATAAAGGAGCAAAGTTTTAAAAGATATTGGGAAAGAGGAAGGGTAGAAGAAGCTTTAAAACTTAAGCATTTTTGTTGCATATTTCATGAAGCTATATCAGAAGAGGATGCACCAAACCTGTTTCAAATTTAGTAATTAAGTAATAGTAATAGTGTACAAGATTACCAGAAAGTTTGCATGTGCATTGTAAATCTATCAAAGCTTAAATAAAGCAAAGAATAGACATTCATTATTGTCAATACACAATTATCTGAGTGTTATTGTTTAAGTATTAAATAATGTGTGTTAAAATCAAATAAATAAAAAGACACAAACCTGGACTACAGTGTCTGTCTGGTGTGTAGCAACTTGGCACTTTGAAGATTATCTTGTTACACAGCTTAGAGCCTGTGTTGAGCTCTGTGTCAATAATTTGAGCACTTGTAGCCATGCAACAGCCATAACTAGTGTAGTCTTACATCCATAGGTTCAAACTCTTTGATATGTGCTAAAATTTAAAATGGAGTCTCCTTTGGTCATTATATTGTATGTCTCAATGTGTAGCCTATTATTGGTGCATTCCTAATATTAAATGTTTTGAAAAACTTTTGCCTTGAATTTACAGGATCGAGTGAAATATGAACTGAAAAGCCCATCAAAAAGTAATTACTTTGCGATTGATAAGGACACAGGAGCTTTGAAATTGATCCGGGATCTGAGTGAAGATGCATCTAAAGCTTCTTTCTACACTGTATGTTTGCTTTTAATTTAGTCTTTTTATATGTTTGGACAGCCAGTAGTTTGATGTCAGCAAAAATATTGTAGACTATTGTATTCATTGCAGATTGTCTAAATATTTTATTTTTACCAATGTTTTAGTGCATTCCATTTCAATTGTTTCTTTTTATTTTGTTTCAAAATGTCTGAGATTCCTTTGTATTCTTTTAAACATTTATTTGCTCTATTTCTCTTCTTCTTTTTTAACACTGTCCCTCTTACTCCTGTATAATCCTTTAACTTTACCCCCAGACCAACCATCTTTCTCCCTCTCTCCTTTTTCTCGTTTTTCTGTAAAGGTGTAAGCATAATTTTTTTAAATCATTTGTTGTAAGTCTGATATTAGGTTGCATTTCTCAACTTTCATTTCTATTTTACTTTTAGGTGGAGCTTTATGCTTTTGATGAACAGAGTAACCCCAACCTCAAGGGCAAGTCTTATGCTGTTATCAATGTGGATCATAATCCTTATAGTCCAGTCTTCAGTCCAAGTCTTTACAGGGAAACTATTCCTGAGTACAAACCTCGTGGTTCTGTTGTTGTCATTGTCACCGCTACAGACCAAGATGCTGTAAGTCTGATCATTGTTAAGATAATGGTTTCATTTGATAGTGCTTTCCACAAATGAGATCTCAACGCACTTTAAAGATAGGACATAAAAATACATTTAAATTAAAACACAGTAGAAAGAATGATATATAAAGTAACACTTTAAAAAGTTATATATTCATAATTTGTTTCAAATTTAAAATGTTGGTACTTGAGTTCATACTTGGTGGTAATTGTTAACAGTTGCACATACAAATCTTGCTGTCATTTATTTTTTCCTCCCACCTCTGCTATGATCAAATTATTTTGATTTTTGTCCTTATAAACTTGCTGATGACTTTTCTAATGATGTGTTTCAGGCTGACACAGTGAAATACTATATTGAGAACGACCAACAAGGTCAAGAAGCAATGAAGTATTTTTCCATCAGTCCTGTGAGTGGAGATATTATTGTCAAAGGGGATCTTGCTTCAACTACCATTCGTCTATTCAGGGTGAGTAAAGTAGTGTATTGCTATTAGATAATGCATACGTATATAGTCAGCATACAAACATGATAAGCTACCAGTTTGCTTGTTTAAAAGGAATTTCACAATCAGTGTTACATTTCTATATCAGTCTAGTTTGTAGTTTTAAATTGTAAAAGTGATATATTTTTATGTAACTTGAACTTTAACAAATCAACTACTAATTAAACTAGTAGAACTATTAAATTTCTGTCCAAATATCCAACATTAATTGTGTATGGTGTATGTATTATTTTCTATTTGCTATTTTAGGAACAGACTCATCTCGCTGTTCAATTTGATATCCTCAGTTCACTGTGAGAGCATATGACAATGGCACACCTTTAAAGCAGGGATCTGCTACTGTTGAGCTGACAATTTCCAAAGACAACTCTCCCCCATCTTGTACAAGTCAAGCTTCCACTTTCATCAATGAAAATAATGTTGTGAACAGCACAAACCCAATGTTCACCTTCACCGCCTTTGACCAAGATGATAGTGTGAGTTGGTTAAATTGACAGGTTCTTTAAGGCCTCACTTTGATTGAACAATCAAAATATGATGTCTCTAGAGAGGAAGATATGAAAGCAGGAAAGAGTACTAGTACTACTATGTGTTCATGAGAAAGTGATATTTATAGAAATTACTGTGAAAAAGGCACAGAAAAAATATTGCATAATCAGAAATCAGTTCCAGGAAAAATTATTTTCAGTGTGCAGGGAAGTTGAGTAGAAGAAAGATGATGAAGACTTGGGCCTTGGTCAGGGAAGTTGAGTAGAAGAAAGATGAAGACTCGGGTCTTGGTCAGGGAAGTTGAGTAGAAGAAAGATGATGAAGACTTGGGTCTTGGTCAGGGAAGTTGAGTAGAAGAAAGATGATGAAGACTTGGGTCTTGGTCAGGTTACAGTTTGGACATCTTTGTTCAGGGTACAGTATGGATAAGTTTGTTCAGTAATAAAAAAAACACTATTTGATTTGCTTAAGTAACTAAGCCCAGACAGTATTTAAACAACAATTTACAAAAACAGTGTTTGTGTAAGAGTGTCTATAGTGTTAGTGTTAATGAACAGAACTTTGATAAAATCCACTTTTTTACTGCTTTAGGTGCTTTTTGGAGAGACTTTATATGAATAATTGCAAAAATGGGTAGTAAGATATCAGTAAAAATCTTGTTTTATCAATAGTATGAATATTGTTCTATATATATTCTTTTCCTATTGTATTACAGAATAGCGAGTTTGTTTTCGATCCATTTGGCAACAATTTGGCCAGGTCATTTTTCCGTATAACAGGAGAAGGTCAAGTGTTTGTCAATGTACCACTCACGCTCATCACACAAAGTACATTCAAGGTACAGTTGTTTTGGACATTTTCTGTATATATAAATCTGCTTTGTATGAAATCTACAATATCTTTTTTATTGCCATAAAAATGTGTTTGCATCAAACATTTTTCAAATAAAATATTCTGTCATGTTGATGAAATAAGAATTGGTAACTCTGCTTTACTGTGTAAAAAAAAGTATACTACAATAACGTTCACTCCATCAATGTCCTTTTTACAGCTTCAATCCCAGGTTTACTCCAAGGGCTTTACAAGGAATCCAACAGTGTGTACAGTGACCATCACAGTCGAGAGGAACTTAAACCCTCCAGTTTTTACTCAAGACAACATAAACATACAGAAGGATGTCTTTGAGTATGAACCTGTGGGTACAGAATTGGTTCAGCTGACGGCAACAGACGCAGATCAAGTCAGTTTATCACTTTTTTACTGTAGTTTTAGGGAATTTAAAAACCTGATGACTCGTTCGTCTGCAGTTTCTATCTTATTAGCTTGTTATGGGTTCACATTTACCAAATATTTGCTTTAATAGACGTTTTAGAACTGAGTCAATACTAAGTAAAAAATGACTACGGTAGGTACATTGGTCAACAAACCTTCCTCAAAGAAAATTTCCTTTCTACAAACAACTGTCAATCCCTGATATTTTCCTTAATAAAATAATAGCAAAAACGTTTCTGAATAAACAAAATATCTTGCCAGATTTAGATTGCCGATATTTTTCCTACAATATCTTTAGAATAACTTCAAAAAAAAAGATTTGAAACCTGTATCTTCAGTAGCAGTAATTCTACAGATTTTTTAAGACCTTGATAAGTTTTATTTACAGAAAAAAATGTCCTTAAAATATATAACGACATACAGTCTTATTCTTGAATATTGATGGGCAAACTGATTTTGTTTCATCATTTTTTTACAACTATCAAACTGAGTATTTTCCCTTATATTTCAATGACTGTTATTCCAAGTAGGTATTGAAGACGTGACTTACCTCTCTACTCAATCTCTGCAGGACTCTGTGCGTTACTTCCTTGTAGGACCTGCCATTACACAGAAACATTTCTCAGTGGACGACCAAAATGGAAAATTGACAGTTCGTTTGCCTCTTAGTGAGAATCAGCAGAATCCATATGTGGTAAGTGATATCAAACATACTGGAGGTTAGTACTAATCGTATGGATATATCTATATATAGACTTACTGAAATACCAGAAATAGGCCAGTCTTAAATTGTCACAAGTAAATATTTAGGTTGCTTAATTGAATGAAAACCTTTAGCAGGGAGCACAGCTCACATACACTACAAAAATTTCAAATGCTTATTTTCAGTAAAATAAAATCTTTGCTCTTAAAAATCTTTGTTAGCTACTCTAATGTACTAACAGTATGCAGGCATGTCATATATTAAAACCAGAAGTAAAATAAAGAAATCTTCATGGAATTTTTTTTGTACTTCAGGCATAAACATTTACCCCCACAAAGTTCAGTAAAATCTGGTTCTTAACTAGCATTCCTGCACAGTTCTTAATGCAAGTACTCAAGTACAATGACAAGTTTTTCAAAAGCAAGCTTTTGTAAGGACTATACCTAAATTCACAGAAGTTGTTTTTATTGTTTTATGGAACATAACCTGATAATCAAAGTAGGCACATTTTAAATATGTAAAAATATTTAAGTTTAACACATTTATCTTGTGATTTGCTTCGTGATTTGGATGTGAATGTTATCACACACCTCTGTCAATAAGTACCACTGCGCTGATGTTAGATTTGGACTCAATACATTACAGGGATGCGCATCATGGAGAGCAAAAACTAGTTTAGAAAATGCTTATCAACCTTTATTACTTGTTAAAATATTGTTGTATATTTTCAGTTTAATGTACTAGCAGCAGACGGTAGAACACCTGAGAAGACTGGAACAGCTACAGTCAGAATCAATGTTATCCGTGATAACCTTCCTGTATTTGGTGCTTTCCAATCACCTATTACAATGGATGAGGCAGACAGAAATGGTAAAAGTGTAGTTGATGTGACTGCAACTGACAGTGATAAAAAGGTGTGTACAATTAAAGCTTTGTCTATAATTTAGCTCACACATGATGGCTAGCATGAACATGCAAAGATATATAGATACATTGATAAGGTACTCACATCATGTTTGAATTATAGTCTAGTAGATATAAACCAATGGCGTGCACTTTGTGATAAAAGCATGAAATGTTCACACTTTGTGTTTTAGGGTATGCCGATTCCAAATCCACCAGACGCCCAGAGCTATCTCTTCCGGTTTTCCCGTGAACGGCCAAAATCCAAGATGGCCGCCAAACATACTCGCTATTTTATAAAATCACGTCTACTGGTGCAAATTCAATCATTTTGGTGTCTATTTATATGTTTTTGAGTATACTTGGTTCAAATCCACCAGAAAAATTACTCTATCACCTATGGTTTACCTCCAAAAGGGGAAAAATCCAAGATGGCCGCCAAAAATACTCGTTGTCGCATATTATCACATCTACTGATCACAACATTAACATGTTGATGTCTATTCCTATATTTTCGGGGTCAAGTAACAACATAATGAC
>JAUUEB010383425.1:0-12271 GCA_032362205.1 Clione limacina
GTATTTCCATTTCTTTGAATTCGGTTCTTGCGTTAAGATCTTGCCTTTTCCATCTATTCCTCGTTATGTTGATCAAACCATCTTCCAAGCCTTCCTTATCGCAATCTTCGTTTCTCTGAAAAAGGATTTCCTTCCCATTCTATAACAATCTTCCCTCGGTTCGTGACTTTGTTCTGATGATCCGCCTGCCATCTTTCGTGACTTTGTTTCCTCGATTGTTTTTTGTCGAAAATTGAAAAAAAACTCTCTTACCGTATGGTTGGAAAGCATTTTTCCTACCCTTGTCCTGTTCTCCTGCCATCTTAGGATGATTTAAATCATTTAATCCTTCCATTCCCGTTAGGATGTCATTCAGATTCATTGGATTTTGAATCTTAATATTGATAGACGCGACTTGTTAGGTCGGGAAGTCTGAATTTTGTGACGAAAGACGCCAGTTCCGGGGGGAAGTCGTCTCTCGATTAATTCGCAATATTTCGACTTATTAATTAATTAATGCTTAAACACCAGCCTCTCTTAAACTAGATATTTTCTGGCACTCATGCCAAATTCTCCTGTCATGAACTTTTCTTATTTAACCAAGTAGGATCATAAGTGACCACCTGCTTTAACTGGGAATATTACGCATTATAGATAAGCATGGCCTATTGAATCTTCTCCACTCCTTGGCATGCCCATGCTCTATGGCTACTTGCACAGTAAGTGAAAACATGATTTTATTGGAATTGAATCTCCTGACATCCACTTGTTTTACACAGAAAATATAAAAAAAACATGCTTCTGGAGCTATATCTAATAAAAATGGAAAATTGGGGGGGGAGCATGTACAGGGTCTTTCCATACCTTAGCCCCCTCCCCCTGGCCAGCCAAACTGAACCAAGCAATGACATAAATCTTTACATTTTCCTATATAACAATTATTAAAAACTAGCGACTTCGTCACGTTGGCGTTACCCGACTTCCTCTAAAAATTAGCTCAAGGGAAGATGAAGAAGAAGAGATTAATCATTCCCCACTGAGGTTCAAATGCATAAGTGTTGGAAAAAATAACCCTCATGCAAAAGTCAGGCGCTTCGCGTCACAGTTCGAATAAGTAAATGAAGAATGCTGTGTCCAAATGGCAATATCTCCAAAGGATTTGAATGCCTGAATGTTATTAAAAAAAATGGTCTCATAAAAAATTGAGTGTATATTGTTATAGATATATAGCAACTTTGTCGCTTTGATGTTACCTGATTTCTTAAGAAGTTGCTTAACAAAAGAAGAAGAAGAATAACGCAACCAAGAAACCAAGCATACAATTCAGTGTATATTGTTATAGATAGATATTGGCCTGTCATAGGAGCTGCTAAACGCAGATGACCATGTACTGATGGCAGACAACCTTTAAGACCTTTAAGGCTGAGAGTCAACATTAAAAAGACCAAAGTCATGATATCAGACAGATAAACTGGTCCACAAATCAAAAAGTTTTGTAAGACTGTATTTTTTGTTATTTCATTTAAGATTCGGTTATCACCAGATTCAAAACCGCTAACTGTATTTGCATAACATATATTTTTAATACTGATTTTTCTAAGATGAGCAACATGTTTACCTGGTTCTCTTCCACCAAATCTATAAGCTGTGCATCTGTATCTCTTTTCTTTGAGTTTGTCACATTTATTTGTTGCACCACTCCAAGATAATATACCTGGAACGAATATGTTGTTAAACTTTACATCAGTGTTGTGGATTTTGTGGAAAATTCCTACAAATCTTTTTTTAATTGAAAAAAGGAGTTTCAAATAAAAATTAAGAATTTTACATGTAACAATAACTTCAGAAACATGGGACATACATAAATATAGTGTTACAAAGAAATTCATTCATCAAACCATACAAACTTTGTTAATGAAGTTTTAACTTATACTTTCAGTGAAGTCACTGCTACTATTTCAATATGATTTAAACAGTCGGAACTATATACAAAATTTGACAGATTTGATTTTATATAAAAGCATATTTCAGAGTATAATGTTATTCTAATAGCATCAACATATTCTAGCTCCATTATTCTGAACACCATTGATACAGATATCACTGCAATCTGAATAACTCAAATTGGAATTGATTTCTTCTATAGTAAAGAATAAATATAATAATGACATTTGATTGAAGGAAATATGTGTGCTAACAATTGCAAAGATAACAACCTTTGTACTTTGTACAGATTTAACATATTCAATTTGCAGACAATGACCAAAAACCTTTATCATAATTAAGGATTATGGGAATACAGTAGGAATACAGTAGGAATTATATAAATATTGAAGGAATTGTTCAGTTTGTGAAACAAACAAGCCACTTGGCACTAGAGCATCAATGAGTTATCAGATAATTAAATATTGCTGTTAGAACTAATTTAATTTTTAAAATGAGCAAAATTTGTAAACCGTTTTGTCGGGGGGTCGAGGGAGAGATATAGAAATAAAGATGAAAGTTAGATGGGGAAAAAGAGGGTGAAAGGTCATAATTTTGTTTCCAAAACATCAAATAACTTTTTTACTCTAAAAACTAAAGTACTTGACCGAATATAGCCGAGTTTGGTATGCCCAAGTTAATATTCTTGTGACGATTATTAATCTGTTATTAGAATTAAGAAATATGCATTTTGATTTCCGATATAATTTGATATATGTTTGCAATCTTTTGCAATTCTTTAGCCTATCATAATCTATGGTATGTTTGCTATCCTATGGTTAAATTACAGCAAAATCCACCCAGAGCCTTCGGAGATTATAGAAGTGCAAGAAAGTAAGCAAGCAAGCAAGCAACCATACAATTCAGTGTATATTGTTATATATGCTGTCAACGATTATACTCCATATGATAGAGTTGGTAACACAACCAAGCTATATACGATATGTAAAGACTTTTTGGGTAAACGTGTAGCGTCCAATACTCTTTTTTAAAACCTATCAAATGCAGAGTTAACTTAACTAATCATGGTGGCACCAATCATCAGCATAGAGAAGGTAACTTAAAAGAACCTGATTTACTTAGCCTTGGCTTTCAACTTTTACAGAAAGTGGTCACGTACACTCTTATGTCCGTTCTGGCCTGATGGTCACGCCTAGGCGTAAAAATCTGAATACAGCCTGCAGCAATGCGGAAAACATGAAACACGCAGCCTCATTTTGGGTTAATGGAAAAGGTCCTGAGAGTTTAGCATGGCTCTAGCTAACATGCCTTCATTGAAATGTCTTTCGTTGGTGGGCTTCCAAACTTAATTGGTATTTTCTAGAGACCTTCGTGGGAAACAGTGTAAAACGCCTTAGTGAGGTCATCAAAGATCATATATAAGTCCATATTTTGTATATGCACTTCTGTTGAATTTGACGATTTCTGCAATTACCACGTCTGTTGTGCCTCTCTCTTCACGAAAGCCACAATGACTTTCATGAATCAGTTCATTTGCAGAGAGATAACCAAGAATGATTGAGAAATATCCTAGCAAGGATTTTGCCAGCAATGCATAGAAGTGTTATGCCACGGTGATTGTCTCAACTCTTGCAATCACATTCTTTAAATATAAAAATGTACAACGGTTGGACTTAGTCTTGCTGCGGTAGCAATTCCCTATCAAACATTATATTAAATTGTTCAACTAGCTTTGGGATAAGCGTATCGCCACCATTGACATACATCACAGCTGGAATGGAGTCATCATCGGGAGACTTATTGAAGAAAGGTTGCTTAACAATATTATCGGGGATTACGGGAAGTCTGTTGTCTCTTGAACGAGTTGTATGGTTTAACATTTTTTTCATTGGAACTTAACGTATAACAGAATCAAGATGAGAATATATCTGATCGTTCTCCTCGTGTGTGCTGTTCATTGTATATGCTGTTCAAGTTTTTTTTTTCTAATAGGAATTCGAATTGTCATAAATCGTTCACATATGTCGGTAAGAAGAGACTCTTAGTTATTGACAATGGATGTCTATTTGGCTAATCCAACATCGTTTATTCTGTTTTTGGTTTTCTTCCTTTCCCTTCCAAAAGAATGTGTATGCAGTGCTGTATCTTCTTAACATAGGCTTTCACCAGCGAATCTTGTTTCATTGAGGGCCACAATATCAAGTTTATATTGCTCCAACTCATAGGCAACGAGCGCTGTCTTATTTTTTTAGAATGATCGGCTAGATATGAAACAGGACTGATCCTATACGCAAGATGAGTAATAGTATTATTCTTAAACCAAAAATCATCGTCTAGACTGAAGGTCAAATGTCAAGATTACAAAGATGTCTAGACAGTAAACATAAACAGCATTGGAAGATTGGTTATAAATGTATCACAGTGTTAGAAATATAGACAATAAAAATCAGAAATATGCATCAATAACATCTATCTGTTTTATTTCTCACCATTCCTTCCTTTTAGATCTCCATTCACAAACATACGGAACTTCAATCTTTCTTAATCAACTATAAATGTATGATTAAACACCAAGACGCTAGAAGCCTTGTCTATTTTCAGATTTCTTACTCTTAAATATCGTTCATTGCCAATTTACGTTCTGCTCCCTGTCCTATACGCAATCAAATAGTATTTACTAAAGTTTTAGATATTTAAAACATCTAAGTTTTGACATAAATAATTTGAAATTACTCAATCGTTACTTTTTCTCTTCGCAGCTTTCTTCTTCTTCTTCATTGCTTTTGTCGTGTACTTTTTTCTGCTCATCTATTCTTAAAATAATACTTCACCCTCTTTTGATCGTTTTCCTCTTGAATTTTTCTTTTTAGAAAACATAAAGGGAAAATATCTGGGCAATAGCAAATTCGTTTGCAAAGAAAGTTATTCATATTTATACCCAATTTACACAGTAGTCTAGAGGAAATTGACCTGTTTAATAAACACTTAGAGAAATGCTAAAAACAGTGCAAATCTCAACACTTAACTGTTATTATGAGTGATTTCAACGCCAAAGAAAGAGTAAGCAATGTGGTAGGACAAAATGGATTAGGAGAGGAAAATGAGAGACACCGGACACTATAAAAAAGATGACCAATGGCTACATCATAATGAATACGTGGTTCAAGGACAACAAGCGTAGACTGTGGATTTTGGCACAACCAGGAGATAGAGGCAGTAATTAAATTGACTACATTCTCATTCCACACACATTTTATAAATTCAGTGAAGAAAGAAGATACATTTCAAAGCGTAGACTGCAACAGTGACCAATGAAATAAAAATATCAATTAAGCTGAAAATATAAAAAGGAATAAATCAACTCCAAGATATCAACTGAACGAGCTCAACGAGGCAGATTTTCTATGACAGTACATCCTCACAGTGGAAAATAGATTATAAGCACTATATCCTGAAAATTAAGATAAAATCTGACTTAAATGATATTATACAGAGTATCACAGAGCCTATAAACATTTTTTTCCAAAAAAGGGAAGGCAAAAAAGAAATGGATTACCAAAGAAATGTTGGGCTTAATCGATGAAAAAAGACATTTAAAGGATAATAAAGAGGAATATAAGAAACAGACCAAGAAAATCAAAGTACAGTGGACAAAATATAAGAAAATATAACAAAAAGTGTGAAAGACTCACGATGAAAAACATACAAACTTTAGACTATTCTATTCAACACTGAAAATAATATGTTGAAAGAAGAAGTAAGGAAGAGGGAACTGCGTTAAAAACAAAGATGGTCACATGTTTATGACACAGACGGGTGTACTAAGATATGGGCAGAATATTTGAGTGAACTATACGCTGACCCAAATATAAGAAAGGATACCTCTCATTCCCAAGCTAGGGTGAAAAGTACAAACATAAAAAAGATGAAGTTGAGGCAGCTGGGATAAATAAATAAATGGAAAACTCTTGGTGAGGACAACGTAGCAATAAAGATTATTTCAGCCTGAGAAACTTTGGGATTGAAACACTTACTAAACGCTTATTAATGACTTTGCAAATCGTTCTTCATTCGACTACAAGAAAGGTCAGGGGCAATAAATGGTTGACAACACCGCACTCTCTGCATTATGAGTCAAGTAATCAACATTTTCTTCGTTATCACGATGAACTGCTTTAGAAATAAATTATCTCACGAAACTGGTAGATAACAATTTGGCTTTGTCAAGGAATATGGAACACCAAATGTAAAATCTACATTGAAAATGATAATGGAAAGATCAACAAGAAAGGTTAACGGCTTGCATCTATGTTTCATACACTATTCAAAAGTCTTGTACTGTGTAAATCACGACGTTATGTTAAAACTCTTTAAGATATTATACAGTATCGTCATGGACACCAAGGATCTAAGAATAGTTCAAATCCTCTATAACAGGCAGACAACAAGTATCAACGATGACAGTGAGACATCGAAATTCTTTGAGATACAGAAGGGTTGAGGCAGGGCTCAGTCATGTCTCCATAACTTTTCAACATCTGCACTATTTATTTTCAGGACCATTAATGAAAATAATAGAACTCAGTTGAATGAAGAGCACATCACCAATATTAGATACGCTGGTGATGCTGTATTAATGTCCAATTATCCAGAGAACATACAGAAAACAATAAAGGAAACAAAGTAAAGCATAAAGAAAAATGACTGTTTCTAAATGTTAAAAAGACACAATTCATGGTGAATTAAATTTCGAAGTACCCACATCAAGAAAGTCCTCTTATCCTAAAAAGTTGGGGAGAAACAGTCAAAGAAGTTGACAAATTCAGGTATTTGGGTAGCATGATTACATCAGATGCAAGAGACATAACTTCGATCAAAACACAAATTTCAAAGGCAAAGTACACTTTTGGCAATCTAAAAGGTGTGATAATAAACTCCAATATTTCAATAAACAAAAACCGAAAACCATGAACTGCGAAACCTTGACATTGGTCAAGAAAAAAGAAGACAGGCTAGAAGCCATGGACATTTGGGTATCCAGAAAAATCATAAATATACCATGGACTTATAAGGTATCAAATGAGGAGATTCTTAGAAGAATGTATAGAAAAAGAAAAGTGTTGAACAGCGTGTAGAAGTCCAACAGCGCATACGTTCTGATGGCAGAGAACAGGGGGAAATAGCAACGCATGATCGGCTACTTTCAAGACAAAGCAAGCCACAGATATGAAAGTAATAAATAGAAAAGAAAAATATATTGCGAGAGCCAACTAATGTTTAAAAGTTCATTTAGTCCATCGTCAGAATTTGACGAAGTGAAATAGTCTGTAAGAGGGACAGTTAAATCGAACATTTAAAGTGTTATGGTAGCCAGTAGCCAGTTTTATTCCACGTTGTGTTTACATCCAATACTGTAACATCCAATAATGTGTCAATTTAACTGCTTGACTGAAAGCCAGCGACATTTATCACCATTTATTTTTTACCCCGGTTCTGACAGCATAACACTAAAAACAGTTTTTCTTGTGGTTTAAAGCTGGGAAATGTCGGGGTTATTGACACTCTGATGAGGTCACTAAGTACACTTAAACACTATGTAATGATTTCACTTAGCTAAAAATATCTGGAATGCGCAGTAATGAAGTTAGAAAAATCAAATTGATACCAAAATAAAGATAAATCGATTAACTCCCATAATATGCAAAAGATATCACATTTGCTTATTTATGAATATAAATGACAAAAGTGAAAAATGTCAGTTTACTCATTTCATGTACACCCTATTGCATCAAAGAAGTTAATAAAAGCCTTATTGTTTTATATGTTAAGAACTCAGCATTATACATTGAATTATAATATAAATTCCGCTTTTTGCCGTTTTATCGAAAACGTGAATTTGTCGTAAACGATAATATAATGTTCCAGTTAGTCGGGGGGAATGAGAGGTTTCTCTTCACCCCCACGACTCTACTTGACTTGGATTTGAATGATCCTAAGGCACCAAAAAATGATGTAGTCAAAAAATAACTTGAGCAAACTGACCACAGGCTCTGACCAATGGTCAAAAAAACAATATGCTCAGAATGGATAGAGACTGGTCGCAAATTCAATATGTATAATATGTATTTTTGTCTACGGTACGACCATAAGTTATCGGGTTATGAGGTCCAGTCTGATTGTAACGTCATCGGGGCCGATTATTTCAACTGTTAAGGTCAAAGATAAAAATTGTCGTATCTTAATGTTCAGCACCAATAAATAAGTTGAAATAACACGTCTAAATCCAATGAAAAAAAATAGAGACTTTGGGTAACTTTTTCGTGAAAAAGGCGCGTTTTTAGTTATGAGCTCAGCGAATATAGTAATATATAGGAATAAATAAAAGTCTTTCCAATGTGTCTGGCAAATTCCGTGCTGTTTTTAGTAACATTGAGTAAACAAAAAAGTTTTCTAAGAGTATGTTCTAAACATATTTAGAAGTCCCCCAAATAATGATTTGGTGTCTATGTACGCTTGGGATCATTAAAATCCAAGTCCAGTAGAGTCGTGGGGGTGAAGAGAAACCTCTCATGAGGATTAGGTTGAAAATAAGTTAATGAAGTATTTAAAATTCACGCAATTTACATGTTGGAAGAATAAAGACGTTAAACCTTGGTTGGATTAAACCCGAAACTTTTCGCATCCTTGTCAAGCAGCCTAAAATTAAACCACGGGTCCGCACATCTTTCACCAAACGTATGCAAACACTATACTTATATCAGCCTGTAGTTGATGAAAACAAGGTGTACAGATTTGTTCGATTTGTCGTGTCTATATATTACCTCATAAATAACAACTAAATCAATAAGAATTATTATATCATACTCCTCACTCCTACTCTAAAAATAAGTCAAAAAAAATATATGAAAATCTCATCATAAACATTTCAAATAAGCAAACCAATAAAACGAGCTATGCATCGATTGGTTTCTGTCCCTTGTTGAACAAGAAAATAATCCGCATTGTGCATTTTCGATCACAGGGAAGCATGCAATCGGCGCCCCAGCTGTGGACGTCCATCGTATTGAAACACTACCGCCGATCAATAACTTCTCAAGGCTAATTTAGGGGGAGTGTATTTAATAGGGACATTCGTGTACGAACCAGATTGATATATTTTTTCTACGCATGATTGCTTCATAAACTTATTAATATCTACACATGCTACACCGAGGACTTGATCATGACTTGACGTTAAAATTAAAAAGAGAAAAGCTTTGATTCTGTTTACAGTGCATAACATAAATGTGATAAGTGATCGACACGTGCCTTATTTGTACTTAAATAAATAGACCTGAGCACTTTTCAAACGACTCTAAAGGAGATTCAGCTGTGTATTTTTTTCAAGAAAACCTTTTAATGTGGATTTATATGTTGACCATAAAATAAGAATATGATAAACTAGCTGAGGGACGGAAACATTTGGATATAACATCAGTTTCTTCCGAATGAATGAATCGGATTGAAAGGTAGGTTGTTTATTTAGTTCATATACATTTGATGGAATGTTCTTAAGACTTCTAAGCTAAAATATTTATTTCCCCGGAGGTTTTTTTTTGTCCCATGAGGGCACTTTTTCTACAATGATATTTTAGGTCATTGCCTGTCGGCTGTCGCCGCAGGGCAGCGCCAAGTGGGAAATAGGGTGACAATACTTTCCCAAGGTATTACTTAAAATGACTTGTGGCGACGCGAGGGCTCGAACCAACTAGACTACCGCGGTCCCCGATAGTATATGTATATGCATCTACTATTTTGGTTACATACAGCCAACGTATTTACTATTTTATTCTTTGGCACAATATCAATCTATTGTATTCTAAAACTGTTCCGATTAGAAGCGTATATGGTTTTATAATGGAGGTGGGTTTACTACAAAATTAATACGTTATGAATATAGACATTTATATACAGATCATGTTTCATATCTAAAAGAACTAGATTGCCAGGGTTTTACATGGTTTTACAGGGTTTTACAGGGTTTTACAGGGTTTGTCTGGTAGTTTAATATATTTTAAACTATCTAAAGAGGTACATCATTTATGTTTAAAATATTTCCTCTTTGATAGTTATGTTATAAATATAGATGTAATGTAATGACAAGGTAAGCAAAGACTCTAACACTCTAAGCAAATAGATATTGTAATAGTTTAGTCTAAAAATACCGCAATGACTGACAGTCCAATTTGGATAAGCAGGCCATCCATCTATGGTCCTTAATGGAGGTGACTACCTTGGACAAACGGCCATCATAGTCAATGTGAACATAAAGGCGAACGAAATCTAGTTTGATTCAAATTCAAAGTGAAAAGCGGTCGCTAGTACAGGCGGCCGTCATATACAAGTGGCCGCCATGAAAAGCTTAACTGTAATTACAAAAGGTTATAATGATGACTGATTGCAAAGGGCTACTGATCTGGGACTGAAAAGCTGATTTGCTTATACACGTCCAATTTCGGACCGATATTAAGACGGGTATTTTTAGCTGGTGGTATTAGTTAAAATCTTTAACTATAAAGTAACAAACAGGACCAGGTGATGATCTTTAATACTTTGAAGGTATGAAATCATTTATTTAACCATTGACAAACCACCTGCTATCATGACATAACAACGCTATCCCAGATATCCTAAATATAGCCAAATCTAGAGTCCGTTTATTCACTGATGTCTGCTTTTTGTACCGTATTTAGAATCCATATATGGAATTATTTTAAAATGCTACATATCTCAGTAAAGAACAATTATTTACTCACATAGTCATGACCTGGAGGTGCAATGTCATTTACATGGCTGGTAACCAAGACTTAGAGATACTTAGAGATGCTGGCGATTGGTTACCAACCATGAAATTGGCATTAGACCTTTAGGTCATGACTATATGATTAAATATTTATATCAAGGGTCTGATTCAGTTTATCGAGCACTGTTAAGTCATGCGTGACTCATAAAAGATGTTAATCTCAGTAAAGTATTTATCATCATTATTAGTTTATAGATATTATTATTTCCGCCGTCATGAAACTAAGTTGGTGCCTGGAGTCGCATTTTTTTGTTTCCATCTTATCTCATTGTTGACACTTTTATTTACAAGGATGTACAAACTCGGAAAATATTGCGTGTCTCAAATAATAGATGGTCCAGTCTGGTGAGTCAGGACTAGCTCGCGGTTAGATAACTTAATACTTGTCGCACTATGACTCACTTTCGACTCACAAACAACTGAGAATCAAAGCAAACAACACAGTATAGTATTTAAGGAAGAAAAGAGGCCAGACAAACAAAATGAAGGTTGCAATATGATCAATATTTTTATTTTTACATGACCTAGATAGACATATTTCGTTATTGCACTAATAATTTTACAAGGTGTCAGAGTTGTCGTTTGCTTACTTTGCAATAAGTTTTTGTTCGGTTTACCAAATTCTGTTATTAAACAAACGCAATAGCAGGACTACTTCAGTCACAGCTGTCGAATCAAATCAATATCAGACATTTGTCATCAATCTGAACTTGGTTATTAAATCCTCTTAGCTAATATTTTTAGTAACGTTCAAAATATTTTGGGTTATTTAGCCTACTTAGCTAATATTTTTAGTAACGTTCAAAATATTTTTGGTTATTAAGCCTACTTAGCTAATATTTTTATCGTCGTTCTGAATCTGTTTCGAGCTCTTTTACTGATAAAATAGAGAAACGTTAAAATATGTGAAGAGATGGTTAATCAAGTCGTAGAATGCTATTAAAAATGGCAAAGTATGACAATACTTATTATGTTTCTTAAATTGATTAAACGAATTCACCAAATTCTAGGAGTTCTTTTCTAATGTTTCCCTATAAGTTCGAAGTTGATGTGTCATTTACATAGATCTTACAATGGCAATCCATTTATCCCTCTGATACAATTTGGCCCTTGTGTTGCAACAATACAAATTCCTTACTCAACATTCACAGATACTGCATGTGGTGGGTACTGAGCAACTGTTGGCCTTGGCTTTGATACCTAGTGCTGACTTGTGTATTGACCATACCTTGGCTTTGATACCTAGTGCTGACTTGTGTAATGACCATACCTTGGCTTTGATACCTGGTGCTGACTTGTGTATTGACCATACGTTGGCTTTGATACCTAGTGCTGACTTGTGTATTGACCATACCTTGGCTTTGATACCTAGTGCTGACTTGTGTAATGACCATACCTTGGCTTTGATACCTAGTGCTGACTTGTGTAATGACCATACCTTGGCTTTGATACCTAGTGCTGACTTGTGTAATGACCATACCTTGGCTTTGATACCTAGTGCTGACT
>JAUUEB010383536.1:0-12271 GCA_032362205.1 Clione limacina
AAGCGCTTTGAGCTTGGCCCCGCTGAGGGAAAGCGCTATATAAGTGACATTATTATTATTATTATTATTATTATTATGTCTTTGGACAACGTGTTTTTTTAAAACTGAACTTAAACTGAAAGTAGGCCGAAAAAAGGAACGGATAATTTTTGAACTACTTCAACTATAAACTCTGAACTCCACCGGATTAAACAAGTTTAATGTGCCTGGTGGTACTAACTGACATGCATTTTTGTCTTGGAAACATAACTTTTCTATTTTTGCTTTGAAAGAAATTACTTTGAAAAGCACATTTCAATTGTCAAGACGAAAATTGTTTTCCTCGCAGTTAGACGAAAAAAGTGTTTTATTTGATTATTAACCTCAACGAGAACAAACTTCGTTTTTTATGAAAGACAAAATCCATGAAAAAAAGTAAAATTCATCAGCTTAATCAATTTAAGCTTGAAAATATCGTCTAGTTATTAGATATTCATCAGGAACTATGAGTTGTGTACGTCTGATATTTTAGATAGTTTTTAGTGGTGAAAGCGTCCAACCCCGGGAGCAAACTGTTCAAATCCGATTTTTACTGCTCAGGACTTTTTAAAACTGTTATTCACTAGCGAGTTCGTCTGATCCTATCTACAAATCAAAACATGTCTATGTAGCACCCTTGTCGATTTTGTAATATTTTGTAAATATGAACATGTGTTAGTAGTGCAGTGGAAACCATTCAATAGTGGCCAGAAATACATACGTAATTTTCTACTTGATTTACCGCAGATAAACATATCCAGTTCCAACTCAAATATTATCTCGCCCTGACATAGAAAAAGAAGGGGAATTTGGAATAAAATCTGGCTAAATCAGTTGTTTAATAATAAACTCATTGCCTCAATTATATATCAACAAATTGGTTTGTAATGTCTGCAGCTATGTATGAGTATGAGAATGCATTTTTTTCAAGCATCGTCTGATTTTGATTGAGATGCTATACAGAGAGAATATCTTTGCCAAGTGTATTATGAACATCTGTTAACGCTGAATACATTATGAAGTTCAATATACTTAATTTTAAGAAAAATATTTAAAGCTTATTGATGTTTTTACATGTTGATAATTTCAACGGAAGTGAAGCAATAATGGTCGAGCTTGCATCGTAAGATTAAATAATCAACTCGAACACGTCACTATGCTCACAATTAAAGTCTTCTTTGATTAAATTCACAATACATCCGATATAAAAGCCAGTTCTGGACCAAGTTACTTAATAAGGCATCAATGACTTTCTGTCATTTACGAAATCAGTACTTCATGACCTGAGTAACACGTAAAAACATTATTCTCTTACACGGGACTTCCTGTAAACCCCTGGTGCGCAAAAGATAACGGTCGAAGACATAAATGTGAATGAACTTTGGGATTTCACTTATGACCGACTTAACTGTTTTGCAACATGATTTTAGACATATTATCAAAGTTACAGTAACATATTATTTAACGCATATCCACTATTTAAAAATAAAAAGGAGTAATTACTTTAGATCTTTTGCCCTACCCGGACCGCTTCAGATCTGAACGTTCGTTGGGTGTGTCTTCTGGTTCATACGTAAAGCATTCTGTGCTCAAGTTTATAATATCTCAAGAACAACATAATTTTGTTTACAAGCTATTGTGATTGGCTCGCAATGATGGGTCGATAAGATAGAATGATTTATGTAAATGTAAATGAATATTAATTTATCGATGCTTATTGACCTGTTGTAAATAACATAGTTAAAGAATGAAACAGATGGTTAATTATGTGGGTAATTATTAACATTATTTCTTTATCATCGTTCAGTGATTGCAGCTACTTGAAATTGGAGATCTGAGTTATTGCTCTTTTAATCATTCCTAACAATAGAACCATTTAATGTTTTTTTTGCCAACTCAGTAAAATAGTATTGACCCTTGAGACAACATGTAGTTTTGGGCGTGGGTTTTCCAAAATATCCTGACAATTTTTATAAGCTTACAATTTGCCTGTAAACCGTTTTACGTAAATCTTCGAAAAATTACAATACGAAGCAAGTATCGAAAAACCAATTTCACCCTACGTTTTTCAATACTTAAATGAAAATACTTTAAATCAAAAAAGAACACCTTTGTAGAAAGTCAGGTGCTTTGCACCTACGGTAAATGAGCTTAAAATGACTTATATAAAAACTCAGGCGCTCAACGCCTTCGGTAATAGAGCTTCGCGTCATTATCCCCTACAGTTTTAAAAGCCTAAATACGCTTGCATTCTAGCAACAGAAGAAAAGTGGAGAGAGAAAAATAAAATGTTTCAATAACTCGCCGTCTCAGGTCATGGTGACCTACTGACCAACAAAACTGTACACAAGAAGAGTTGTCACGTGACACATACCGGCTCGGGGTGAAAATTAACCATTGAGAGGGTCTTTGTAACAAAGTACAGATTAAGCATTGAGAAAGGGCTGGGTAAGGATGACGTCACAATGAGAAGGTAGGATCTTCTGTATTTAACAAATGAATACAGGGAAAAACGAAATAAATTCATAAATTCCAAAATTGTTGAAGTTTCATGAATCGTACTTTTTTAAGAATCACTTTGGTATATTTTTAATCATATATTCAAACTACAGCTTAATCCATCCAGGGACTTTTGGGAAAGTTGAGACGCAAGCAAGGAAGCAAGCAAACACACAATTCAGTGTATATTGTTATAGATTATCGTAAATGCTACGATTATTCGGGGGAACTTTAGTCTACTTACAACAAGCCGGTTAGGTTATCTGAATGAGACAATACCTGGACATTTCAAGGTGGACAGACATCGCTTGCACAGACATAGCTCTGTAGTGTACACATTGAGCCCGTGAGTAATATGAGCTGAAGTATCCATTCAACACAGGAGGAGAAGAAGGATAAGGTAACGAAACTCAGGCTAGTCCAAAACCTCTGAATTATTTTATAAATGGTTAATATATTTATAATTTCTTTAATAGATTTAAGTTATTTTGAGGTCAAGTTTTATTTATTTTATATTGTGTCCTTCAATGAGACACTGAGGCTCAAATTTGACCTTACTACTAAAAAAGCAGTCTTTTCAAATCTTAAGTACGCTTTAAAGTTTGATTTTTTTGTTAATGGTCAGTCAAGAAGAAATTCAAATATCATACACAACTTGGCTTCAAAAGCCTTTTATGATATGCAACAAATTATAGATTACTGTGCGATATACACCATTTGACCCCAGATAAGCTTGACGTGATTTTATGATATAACACGACACCTTCACCTTCAGTCTTTAACTTCACTAAATACAGCAGCACGTTCGTTGACATTTCTTTCATCTACCCTATTTACTTGGTTTCTGTTTGTTTTGTTATAACGCCGGGATCATGTCAATCGTGTTGATCAAAATTAAAACATGCGAGTCTTGGACAAAAATGTCTGTCATGAATGATTTCTTAATGATAAAGCAACAAAGGCATACAAAATATACGATGATTTGAAATAAGCAAAGCTTGTATGTGTTTGCTTGTAAACTAACATACAATTACTTATTACTGTAGTAACAGTTATCATCATATAAATAAACTATCATGAGAATGCAAACTTATTCAAAGACAATTCTCTAGGGGAATGCATTACATCAACTTATCTTTTGGCTCGTTTTAATAGATATCGTCTTTATATCGTATGATAAATTCATTAGTAGACTCATTCAAGGATCAAATGATAACGTAACCAGACTGTGTCAGGATATCTTTTTATAACCAACTTAGATGATAACTTTGTGATTTAGGTAAATTTAACTTTGATCGTTTGACTAATTTCCTATTTCACTTACAGGCTTTCTTAGTATTATTTTTCTGAACGCTGATATTTCTTTTGGCATCAGGTATTCGAGTTTTACCTTTTAAAACAGCACATTGAAAGTATAAATTAAGTTAACCGACCTAGCAAAATTGAACACCAAAAACATTCTGGACACGTGATTTTTAGCAACCACACTTCTAATGTCCAAATTATATTCAAATTTAGCTTAGAATTTGTGTTTTCAAATCCTTTCAAGAGTGTAACATGTTATTTCTTTTAATCAAGAAAACTAAGGTAAGAGCGTTAACATATGCAGTACAACCGTGTTGGCGCTGATATCTTTAGTATATTTGTTTCTTAATTGATTAATTGTAAATAGTTTTGACTTTTTTTTAATGGGAAAATAACGTTTATTAGTTTTATAAGTATATCTCCATTTTACCAACTAGCACGAATCGAAAGCAAACTTCCACTTCCGTTTTCTAAGCATTTTTAACAGTGCATTTGCAAAATAAAAGAACCCACTTACAGGATGGTGTCTAAACCACTTCCTATAGAGCTTTTCTCCTTTTTCTATATGGAGATTAAACTGTTTTAAATAATTATTTATATCTTTGTCTGATTCAAATAACAAAGACAAGCATCCCGGGTTTGTATCTATTGTTTTCCTTTATTTACTATCTCTTCTGATTGTGTTTAAATCAGATAATTGAGAAAGACACCATAAATGTATGCCACAGACACTGTTGTAGGTATTTAAGTAGGTATATAAATTGCTGTATTCTTTATCACTGTAGTTGACAAGCCCATCACATTTCTTTCAGAAAAACTCGCATATCGCGGAATGGAAAAATTACATTACTTTGAATAAGGATACTTAAGAAAAAAAAGGTCAAACATTAACACACACACTTACGCACCACACACACACACACACACGCACATACATGTACATTTACACACACTCACAGTCATACACACATGCACATGTACACACACTCACATTCATTCACAAGCCCACAATAACTTACATGAATATATAATTGTAGACAAAAAATGACAATTTATATACTTTTAAAGATAATATATTGTATTTTCATGCATAAATAAATATATACATACATAAATATCAGTTAATTCATTTAAAAAAATGAATTAACTGTGATATTTATGTATGTAGTGACTTTCATGTATGTATATCGCTGAATATATCTTTGAGTTCCTCATCAGTTTTAAACATCCTGTAACCCATGTCGTGATACACTCCACGGCAATATGTGTCTCGGTCCATTCTCTGCATCAAGTCAAACGGCAACTCGTGTCTCCATTGATAAGCTGTCGGTTATGGGTCTTTTCTAAATGTAGATTTTACTGAAGATAAAAAGCAAAAATAATAACATGCACTGTAAACAATTGAACAAATATAAGAATCAAGACATGTTTTTGAGTAGTATTTATTCGAGATGGCTTTGGACTTTTTTATATTGAAGTTTGATGCTTAAACCAGGTGACTTACTTAACAAATTTAAATCTGTGACAAGATTAATAACAAAAAATATATATGACAATATCACTTATTGATACTAAAATTTTAATTCATAAAATGTAATTATGAATGAGTGACAAATGTCTTATTGTTTGAAGAGTGTCAGAGGTATGTAACTATTATTCACTCATGAACCTGCCGAAATTATACCAATATCAGTTAAAATCAAGTGGCTATATTCAAAAGAATAAAACAGATCTTTAAATCATAAGTATGAAAATTTACTAACTTAAAAGTGTTCCATCCTTGTTGGTTTTATCTGTACAAGTTATCTTTTGTATGTATTTTTCTACGTTCGGTGTGAAATTTAACCCAAGAAAAAGATACATTTCCTTGAAGAACATCATCGGCTGTTGTGTCAAGTCTTCATACCGCACTGTAAGTACACGACCTGGAGGGGATTAGTTTTAGAAAAATTATAACAGTTCCAATACTCATGCAGGGGTTGAGATGAACATAGATAGTGACATGATGTACTTAGCTAACATATATATTTACTCAGGACTTAAACCACAAATGTGTATTTGTTATGTGACTCATAATTTCCCGACCATTGGTCTCGGGATTGGTCTTTTGCATTTGGGTTCTGTATTCTTGCAACGCATACTGGTACACTCAATGAGGCACGACATCAGGCAAATTTATAATCGTAAGTGTCGTAGCCTTTAAAGGGACTGCCGTTCATGATTTAGATGTGTGTCTGATGTAGGTAGTAGCCGTTTAAGGAATCTACAGGGCTGGTGAGCTTTTGGTAGGAGGTTTGTGTGTCTTGCAGCCATGTGGAAGATTTCTGGCTGGCGTTCACTACTTGTCAAACTTCTTTTTGGGCTTAATTTGTACATTTGTCATCCAGTGCGAGGTAAGGGTAGGCAAGCTTCACCTAAAAAGTTGATGATTGGGATTAGAGTCGGAGGCTTAATACACCTAGGATTAAAACAACAGCGGTGTATCGGTCATGTGGCTTATATATTCTTGACGATCAGTCTCAGCAGTTGTCTTTTGCCGACATGCTCTGCATTCCTGAACACACAGAATAGTACACCCATGAGGGTTCCGATGACAGGCAAGTTTATACTCTTGGCGAGTATCGTATCCTTCAAGATGGTTACGGGTCATGATTTAGATTTGTGTGAGGTAGCGTAAAAGCTGCTCGGGGTGCCAGGGCAAGCAGTCCTTTCGGAACCGCCGAAACCGCAATGAGCTCTGGTGACAGAAGTGGATAACAATGGAAGATAGCATTTGCTGCAAATTGTGTAAGATGGCCCAGGACTCCTAGGGTTACCTTAGTTTATATATAAAACGTCAACTTATGTGTTAAATAGAGTACCAATGTACATTTGTAAGTGATTTTTTAATGCTCAATGAATTCAGAAAGATCAGTGTACACTTACCAAAATGTTTTCCTGAGATAAACTTGGACATCTGAACGTCTTCCCATATTCTCCGGCATATCAATGTATGATTTTTATGCATTTCACCAGTCAACTTAGGTGAGAAATGTATACGTGACAGAATAGCTCCACGTGGATCTCGAATAAGATGAACAATTTTAACATCCGGGTCTCTGTCTAGGAATGTATCTGCTTCCCTCATTGAGAGTCGAACAACTTTTTGAACTATCGCTTTTGCTGATTTACACCTGTAGGAAAATTTTAAAGTAGTGATATAAAATTTGTTTTTAGAAAACAATTTCATGATTTTCAGATTTCAGAATTAACAACAAAAGCTTACATGTACTATAACAAGGCGCACTATTTAGTACTTGAGGAATTATACATTCAGATAACAGTTAATGACAATTCGGGCGAAAACTTTAGGAACTAGGTTCAAATTTGGGACAGCCGATGACAAATTAATAGCAACAAATCACCTCCCTCACAGGAATTTCAGAGTCTATACACCGCCAAAAAGTGATTTTTATTTACTTCAGAGAATCTTATCCTTTTTTCATTTTATAAAAAAAGGGAATATTCCAGGTGCTTTTGATATAAATTATACTTAACGACGTTCTGTCCAAAACAAAGTCTCCGTTTCAATAAAAGTGACCCCATTCATAAATTATATTAAGAGACCGCGTATCCTAGCCCGTCGAATAACTCAAAGTCTTGACAATGAACCGATACAACGGAAGCAGACAATTACTAACTATCGAGCACCAAATAGTTACTCTCTTAAACCATTAAAACGTTATTGACGAATAATCATCAATATTAGCTGAAAATAAAACCAGATCAAAGTTTATTCACAAATTGTTTAAAAAATCACAATTGTCAGACCCCTACATGGTACAACACTATCAATAGTTCAGACTAGGAAGACTATTTAACTTGATTTTAAGAAAACAAATAATTTAATCATAACTGTGATTGCTTAAGGTTATGATGATTTTAGAAGGAAGAGTAAGCTTAATATATTTTTTATTGAGCATAAGTAAATTGCTCACATTTATAAGTTTAACAAAAAGTCAAGCCTAGTGTTATATCTTATTCGAAACTAGAGACTTCTAAGAAGTGGCTTAGCAAAAGGAGAAGAACAAATTATCCACAGACCAATTTCCTCTATCGTTTACAATGCATAAATAGTATTGGAAAGAAGGCCCTTCCCAAAACTCGTGCACACTTTCCAATATCCCCAAACCGTTTGAAAAGACTAGATACGCCCCAGCATTCTACTAAAAGAAGATACAAAACACAATTAGCGACGGCTTCGTATAACATTTGCATGCTGAACAGACTTTGTTTAGTCGCATATTGAGCTGACCTTTTGTTGTTTTTCCTAAGTACGCTTGCAATCAGTACAATCAGTAAGAAATATATAGTAAGATGCTAAAAAAGAAAATTTTGACCTCAAGCATTCGAAGTACCCCTTTGGTATGTAAGTTATCACCTGTTAAAAGCTAAGCTAAATCCAGTCACGTACTGATTTAAGTGTCACACATGCAAGCAATTATAAAATACAAGCAAACAGTTCAGTTTATATTGTTATAGATAATATACAACTGGAAACGATATACCTTTTATTAACAAGATGGCTACACAGAGCTATATGATCCTTTTCTATCGTGTTAATTGCTTTGTTCATTACACAATGATTAGATTTAAAACCATGACTGTGGTTAACATTGGTCAGTAGACCCACGTTCTTGGAGGTCATATTACATCTGTACATAGAACTGAGGAAATCTAACGGTTCTGGAATGTTCGGTTGTGATTTGCTGAATCTTGCCTTGATTCTGCGTCTGAGAGAGGAAGAAATAAAAAGTTGTCAATAAAACTTATCAATACAATATTTTGTATTCATCTATAAGGTCAATGAATCTAAGAAGATTAGTGAGCATTTATTTTTTCAGATAAAAATGATTGTTTTGTATTGGTTATTTATATGGAAACGTGTATCACAGGACAGAGACATCATGCATCTACGTTTATCCAGTAGACTTTTTCAAATTTCAAGAGCAGCTAGATAATAAATGGACAATTAATTGAACACTGAGCTGTTTTTATTTTTATAAATGTCAATTTAAAATATATAACATTTGTCTTTTGCCGGTTCTTGTAACACAGAATGGTACACCAATTTGGGCACGACTACAGGTAAATTCGTATGTATTTTAGCCTTAAAGATTTGCTAGCACTCATGATCAATGATCGTCAATGATCTTTAAGAATCTGTGACAGACACGATTTATTGAAACAATTATTTGTGGATGTTATGTGTTAATCAGAACAAAGCACATCACTATTTCTAACATATGGGAGGAGGGGGGGGGGACAACAAACTGCAAAAATAATATGTAGGAAAGGAAGCATACTTTTTCTCTTTCATTTCCAAATTACATCGACGAGTCAAAAAACGTTTACTGCAAAAGTGTCTCATAGTCGGTGTCTCGAGCGAGATGATGTCATGGTACTGGGTTCGACTAGAGTTGAGCTGTTATAGAACTAGTTTGGTCCTGTGTAGCATGGTGGGGTACTCTTCACTTATAACCTTCCTTGTGTTTGAAGCGCATGAACCCTTACAACCGATCAACTAATTACTTAACCAACCAATCGCCTTTTAAAAGCTGACTTACAAACGGACGAGCAGAAAAGCAGGTAGAAACTAGAAACATAGAGTGACCAGATTTTGTAAAGGAAAGCGCAATGTGCTAGAATAAATGATTGTTTGGACAAACGAAAACATTGACAAACTTAACAGTCTTTGCGTGTAATTTCATGTAATAAACTATGAGCTATTATTACTTGGAATGGTTGGAGTCTCCAAGTTGGCCTTGTACATAATGGTCGTAGACGTACATCAAAGGTTCATAAACATAGAACACATCGTCATTTGCCTGAAATGTTAAACACATTTATCAAAACAACTGTTTAAAATGATGAAATAAAGATTACAAGTTATATAGTTGTTAACCTTCCCTTATATCAATATAAGAATATCGCGAGCAAGATTCGATGAATTCTGATCTTAGTTTACATACAAAATTTAACAAAATTTGTAGAATATTTAAGATTCTAATTTACACATTACGCAATAAAAAGCAAATCGCGAAGAAATCTATTTTGTGATTAAGCTATATATTTGTATTTATCAGTTAAAAAATAGAAACCCGAAATGTTTTGAATAGCAGGTATTACTAGTGCAAATATAGTGCACTTCGCAGTATTTTAGGCAAATTAGAGACGTCCAGGAAACTAGAAAATGAGACCAGTTTTGTGATATTTTTAAATTTATTCCATCGTTACTTTCATCCTGTGGAAAAGGTCCATATAATTTTCCAAAAGAGTTTATATTTTTGTTTGTTTGTGTTTTTTTCAAAGATTCAAAAAGCCCCTATATAAGGAGTGTTTGGGAATATGCTCCGAATTTGTTGAAAAATATGTATGAATATTGCAAGTATAGGGCAATCTACAGCAGGGCAGTTTATTCTAGCTTTTACGACACCCAAGGGGTGGGACAAAGACAACATTTTTTCTCTTTGTTTTATTTTTAAAAAAATTGTCAAATAAAAACAAATTAAGCTAGAATATACTGCCCTGATACTCCCGTGTCCCCTTTGCGCCGTAATTGTAAAGAAGAAATGTTCACACCTGTAAAATATCCCCACAAAATGTTGATCCGCTTCTCATGTAACCAAGAAGAAGAATCTTCACAGGCTTTTCTGAACTTGTCACTTGGTTTTCTGTGTTCACATTGGTTATAAAAGATTAAAAACATGTTTTTATTACAATCGTTTATAATTATATTTATTTTACGAACATAAAAATTAGAATACACCCTCAGTGTTTCGGTTTATTTAAATGACAAAATAAATTGGTTAAACTTTGCTCTACTATCTAGTAGTTTTTCTTTTCAATAACAGTTTACAGTGAAAGTTATCAGCCAAAAAATTATAAAATAAATTTGGAGGATGTTAATGAGTATGTTAAGCATATTAAAAAGGCCAATTTGAAATAAAATATTGATCATCCCCGACATTATTCAACACATTATATGTACTGTTGGTCTGCTGGATACTTTGAAAAAATTTAATTAGTCAAAATCAGAGAAAAATACTGATTCTTAGTTAGTGGCTGCTGTTGTCCACATTCGCGTTAAGCCCACTTTGTTGCTTTTTTCCCCCATTTCAGGTGTTGTTACAGTGAATACAACTTACATAAACAAAACGTTTACCCATCATGCTAAAACAAACAGAATATATCTGATAAATAATAATTTTATAGATAAATATATCTCAATCTCACCTGTTCTATTTATATCACTGTGATAAGTGATCTCATGATGTTCAGATATTGGAAGTAAATCTGCGAATGAGAGATAATATAATGAACATTCTATTCTTATGACAATTAAAGATAACGCGCTAGATGACTTATCTATTTCTTTCCCTCTACTGTACTCCTCAGTAACAAAATGAAATAAAGCCTCCAAAAACTAATGCTATAACGACAGTTGCCCAAGTTTTTTGATTCCAGGAAAATACCATACATGAATCAACAAAAATCCTATTAATTCCAAAACATGTAAACTTTTGCCTTAACTAATAACCTGGTCAAGCTATAAAAAGTAATGCATTCTATGATATATACCTTGTTTGTAAACAAGCAGACAAAGTAGCTGGGTTAGAAGACATACAATCAGGAATCCTATTGTCTTGTAGATCCAAACGTTGCGTAAACGAAATTGAAGAATGAGTCTGAAAAGAACAACCATTCACATTAATCACATTATAACGTGTTTCTCATTTTTTTTAAATTATTATATTTGCATACTGAGACAAAGTATTCAATTCATTCTATACAAAAACCCGAAACAATAGTCTTCGGCAGGCGCGTAAACAGGGGGAAATGGGGGAAAGTCCCCCCCTCCCATTTGTGATAAAAAAAGCCCTAAATTTGAACAATTTTTAAGTAATCTCAATATTTTCGGCAGCTTTGTGGCCATTTCTTTGATAATATGCTTTAATTGCTCTTAATTGATCTAAATTTGCATCATTTTAAACCAATCTAAATAAATTCGGCCGCTTCACGGCCATGCATTGCTTAGATAATATCCAAGGTTGTCCCCTCATTTCAAAATCCTGGCTACGCGCCTGGTCTTCGAACCCCTATGAGCAACTCATGTCTTCTTTGTTTATGAACGCTGCATAGTTTCTTCAGATTCAGATTTATTTATTTCCCAGGTTGGTTGAAAACATATGGGTAATCAAAATTCAATACAAACATTTTGAAATGATTTTTAATAACAGTAATGAAAAATAATAATTGAAGCAGACAAACAGTCATATGAACAATATTCTGAAATGTAAGAGAAAAAAAAACAATAGAAACATCATTATAGTATGTACACAAAGAAGCATGATAAATGAAGAGAAAATGAGCTAAGACAAAACATGTCTAAGACACAAATTTACAAGTA
>JAUUEB010383647.1:0-12269 GCA_032362205.1 Clione limacina
ATTGACTAGAGTTAAGGTTAACAGGGCAAAACATGGCCATTTCAAGTATACAGTATACAGTTTCAATTATTCAGGGGCCCTGAATAATTGATACTGAATACTGCAGGAGTCTTATGAAAAAATCAGACACCTTTGTCTGTTTGATAGAATGTTTCACTATAATCTTTTTTTTAGAGTCGCATAATTCAATGAAATGGGTATTTTGTGGCAGTAATAGAGGGATTTTTCTTCAAAAGAGACCAAAAAAAGTGGCCTTAACTGTCGGATGACCATATCTGGCGGATGGCTGTAATAGAGGGAAATAAATAACAGAGTTTAAGAATGAAACAGATCAGGGATTTTGTTTGGCCTTAACTGGCGAATGGCCGTAATAGAGGGATTCTACTGTATTAAAAGTTGATTTCATATATGAATAATAGGAAATATTTTGCTGTTGTATCACAAAAAAACTTCATATAAAGATATTTTCCTTGTTTCCATTATATTACCTTGTATGCAGAAAGTACTGTAATTTAATTTTGTAATGTTGAATGAGTGGCCATGGTTCATAAGAACAATGTTGGTACTACTCTTCCGCAAACATTAAGCTATTTCAACCTGGTCCCTAACTTTTTTGTTCTTTAAATTAGTCAGACCAACCAGATCCCAAATTATTCTGGTCTTAACTGTATTTAAGGATACTTCTTAATTTAGAACTAATTAAAAAAAAATTGCCATAATCATTTAAATCGACATTTTAACTTGTCTGTTTGATTTTTTTCATATCTTTTCAAGGTGCATAGTTAGTGTTGATTACTTCAATCAACATGAAAGTTGCACAGTTCTAGACATGTTTTGAATAGCTTTGTGCATAAATAATATCATGAAAAGATGATCTGATTTTTTATTAATCGTAAATAGATTAAGACTTATGAGAATATGAATCTGGTTGGTGAGGTGAATTTAGATAAAAGCAAAGCATAATTTTATAGCAAGATAAAAGGGTTGGGGTTGAAATTGCTTCATGTTTGTAGAAATAAGTAAGTATTGAAACTATATGTATATATGAGTGTAGATATTATTTACATTCTTTTTGTGTTAACTATCTTTAAAGAGATTTTAAACAAAAAGAGAGTATATTCTTTTCATTATTTTTAATTTTATTGTTAGTGGATATGAGATGTGACTAAAAAAGGCACCAGTACTCTATCCATGATTTTGAGAATGTAATAGGGAACTGTTTTTTTACAGCATATTATTTGGACAATCAGCTTCCAGTAGAGCACTTGCTCTTAGCCTCACAAAATTGTTTTACTCAACAGTTGCTCAAACATATGAATATGAAGAGTCTTTTAGACATATAAAAAACTCAAGTTCTTCGTTATCAATAGTTAAAACAGGACATGCATTTTCTTATTGTGCTATTAAATTGTCATATTCTAACAGTAACTTAATTTCTTTTTTTGTAATAAGTTTTTTATGAACGTTACAATTATCCCATGAGAGAATGTTTTCAAACTCAAACAAATGTGTTATACTGACTATCATACCTGTTCTTGTTTTATGTACCTTTTTAAAACATTAATTAAAACAGCTGATACACAATTAAGATGTTAATTTTTTGTTACCCAATGGAGTTTTCATAAAGCGCATTAAGCAGCATTTTATTGACATGATCATTTGATACTGTTCCTTCATTTTGGAAGACTATTGTATAGCAACTACTGCTCAATCAATTTTCAGGACTGGAATTCTCAAGTGTGCCTTCAGTGATTAATGCTGCAGCCTCACATAGCAACAGAGTCTGCCCAGTCCCAACTACAATCTACAAACATGAGTGCTCAATATGTGGACGCAGATTTACCAAAAGTAGTAGCAGGAAACGTCATGAGATGAAGTGTCAAGTTCAATCTAACATACCTTGTCCTGTGTGTGGAAAAGTGTTTGGTCATCATGACACTCTGCAGCAACACATGGCTCTCGTTCACCCAGGCTGGAATCCCTATTAGTGTAAAACAATATCTATACTGTTAGATTACAATATGTTCATTTATGCAATGTGTTTTATGTCTGATCCAGTTGAAATATACTACTGGGCATATCAATAGCAACTTATACAGTAGAATATGGATGATACGAACCCGGTTAATACAAATTATCGACAATTCAAAGCAAATGTTTGAGTCACAATTTCCGCCTCTTTGTTTAAGTAAAAAAATAATTCTTAATACGAATAAGTCTATCCATAACTCGAAGTCTGAACCTATGAGATTGGATAATTTGGTCTAAAAGTCGATGTTCATCATAGAAATCATATAAATCACCCAATAAGGACTAAGTTACGAACGAAAATTTTGAATGAATAAAAATTGTCCATTATAACTTCCGAGCTAACAATTCTAACCACCGGGAGAGAAAAGTAGAGTCCAATTAATAATAGCTTATTTTAAGCAATTTAAAAACTTTCGATTTCTCCCTCTTTGTTTAAGTAATTCTTATTACAAATTATTGATAATTCAAAGTGACTTGGTCGGTCCCGAGCGGTTTGTATTAACCAGACTCTACTGTATGTTGGATAAGGAATTGTCATACACAACCAATAATTAAGAATTCATCAGTGATTTTGATGAAATTTGAAAGACTATGTGAAACTTCATATCTAGAAGACCCCTATTAATAATGGAAGAAATTGATGCTGTATTTTTTTTTAGTTATTTTGCTTTTTATTATTTTGCTCTGTCTTTTGTGAACAAAAATCATGTTATGTTGAACATTCTGTGCAGAATCATCATTATGAACACATTTATTGCTGTGCATCTTTTTAAAAAACATGGATATGAAATTTAGCAATTTAATTACTGCCAAGAAACTATAACAGGAATGCATTGATTTCATGTTTTATGTACAACATCTGTTTCAAATAAAATATAAAGAAAAAGTACGGAGTGTTTCTAGGGTTGTACTCTTCATTAATACTAATGGTTTTTAGCGTGCAAAGTTTTTTTTAAAAACATCTTAATTAATAAGTATGGTGCATAAATCCATAAACTCTGTTATCATGGCAATACAGTGTTTGATTCTAAGATTGCCTGCTGCTTTACTAGCTCTAAAGTTCTGAAAATGTTTTGGCTAATAAGAATGACAATTGAGAAAAATTGTAAACACAATGCTTGCAAATGTTATTGATAGATAATACTTTTTGGACTGTCAAAGGACTTATAAGTTTTTAACCTACTTGCTTTATGGTTTGAGATATGCCTAATTAAATAGAGTAAGGGAAAGTGAATGATGAATAGATATTTAAAGAATACAGAAAATCCTATAGATCCATTCCCTTCATTCTCCAGGCAATATGATTCCTCATCATGGATTAATACCAGGAGTTCCTCAGAGCCATGGGCAGAGAACACAGCTAGTTGACAACAGCTGGAACAAGACAACCCAACCATCAACACGTTATATACATGAGTGTTCAATATGTGGGAAAAAATTCACTCTTAAAGGGAACATGCAAAGGCATGAGAAGAAGTGTCAGCCCCAGGCAATGATATCATGCTCTTTGTGTGGAAAGACGTTTGGGAATCAAGATAGTTTACAGCAGCATATGGCTCTTCTTCATAGTGCTTCATGGCCAAGCTACTAAGAATCAAAGGATGTAACAAAATTGACACATTTATTTGATTTAAAAATAACATCAAGTCACATTTTGTTTTTCTTTAGGTCTTTTAAACCAATATTTTGTAAAAAAAAATGTTTGACAAGAGCATGTTCTTAATATCATTTAAAATGTTTCTTGTCATCTGTGCTTTTTCGTTTCAGCTGGAATTTTCTCTCTCCAGCTGAGACTTTTCCTCACCAGCTGGGATTTTCCTTGTTATGATACATTGTATGCGCATATAAAACATTTAATCATGGATGCTTATGTTGGCACTCCTAGATTTACCATTCTAGGTCTTTGATCAGTTTGGTGTACAAATTCAAAAAATTACACACCATAACAACAGACTCTCTAATTTTTTTAAATTGTAGGCAACATAGTTATTGTCAGATGTCTTTAGATACCTCTTCAACATGAACTGAGGTAGAGTCCCTTTTCATAGGCCTTTTGTTTAGAGTGGCAACCCTGCGTATAGAATGATATTTCATTACTTCAAAAGAAAAGCAGCTTTTGTGAGTTGTGTTATATAATACTTTAATAGTCAATTTTTTCCACGATACCCGTCCATATAAAAAGATAAGTATAATAGTATAATAAATAAATATTGTTGAAGTGTAGCCTTTTCTTCACCATGAATTTTATAAGTACACTCCCTCCATTCTACAGGCCAGGGGTTAGCTCACCAATCAACCATTGTTGGAAAGAACAGAGGACATGGTATTCATGAAGTACACAAGATTAAAGTAACCAACAGTCCATCTACACGTTATGTACATGAGTGTTCAGTATGTGGAAGGAAATACACCTCAAAAATTACCATGCAAAGGCATGAAATAAAGTGCAGACCGAATTGGATGATACCGTGTCATGTTTGTGATAAAACCTTTGGTAATTCAGAGGTTTTGCAGCAACACATGGCTCTTGAACATGGTATTCTTGGGTCTATGGGTGCTAATCTAAATCCCTCATAGATTGAAATGGATTGTATAAAATGAAATCTTTTCTCTTTTATTTACCAAACATGTTATAATCAAAATAATATTTTATTATCATTGCTATGTATCAGAACTTACTCATTACTTTTGTAGAATATATGCTAGAAAGAAGTTATGTAACCTCATAAAAGTGTTCAGATTGTCAATTTGATAATCCAGAATATACTGTGAAACTGTATGTATAAAGTTTTTTAATCAGAGTTTTCATGCCTTATTTTTCTATTGATAATCAGATGACCTACCTTTTTCTCAAAATGATGTCTTTTTATATTGTTTTATCACCATGTTACTTTTGAGATTTCTGCAAAGCCAAACTCTACCAAATTACTCTCATGAAAATCAATATGATCGTTGGCATCTCAGAATATCAAAACCTATGACATGATGTTTTCTGTAAGATTTTGTGACATAATCCATTAACATGAGATGCGTTTGATGTAGACAGTGTCAACCCTTTTTTCTGTACAGTCTTTATGAGAATTAAATGATTATTTCTATGTTGATGAATTTGAAATCATGTTACTCATTGTAAATAACATTTTATTGCACCAATTCTAATTAATTTCAATTCATTTATTTTGTTGTAGTGATCACTTTTTATGAATTCAAATGAAATGTTACACTGATTGTGAAACAATATCATATGTTTTTTTAAGCTTGTTTTGCTCATCCATCTTTTGCATTATTTTCTTAATGATTTATTACAATAAATTTTGATTTGCCACATAGGTATAAAACCTGATTTATTGATAAATCTTTTACAAGAAAGTCCACCTTTTTGCACTCAACATTTAGCTGTATAAAATATTTATCACATAATCATGTACCCAACTGTTAACCGTATATCTTTACTGTGAATATATTCGTCTATTGGCAAAGTTCTGTAACCCTCATCTTTAGAAATAAAAAATCAGATAGCTTTTTCATTTACAATGGAAAATATTAAATAAGAAATCATTAAATTCATTAAATTCGAAATTATAGTTACTCTTGATGCATATACCGGATAATCCAAGGAAAATGGCTCCATTTTAAGTTGCAATTTCTCCATAATTCTTCAATAAAAACCACAAAATGTAGTATAGTAAAAACTACTTAATATAATACATGCCATCCCTGATAATTTAATTTAATTTCTGCACAAGTATATTTTGGTAGTTCAGAACTAAAATTCATGTGATAAAATCAAATATCCAGCGCAATAAATCAGTAGGTTCTTTGAGTCATTATGTAGATTGGAACATATTTTTTTTGTTAGTTTGATATGCAAATTATTGAGTCATGCAGTGAAAATATTACAGTATTCATGGAATTTTACAAATGTATTATTATTATTATTGAGACACTGCATATTAATGGACCACTCAGTACATATGAGAGTTTCATACTTTTTTTTTTTACTGTTAATGAAGTTTGCAACAGCCGCCCTATACATGCATCACAATCTTTAAGATTTATTGAAACAGCTTCTCACCAGGATGCATAAAATTGTTTAAGAATTCTTACTTCTGTTTCAGAACTGTTATTCTTATGTTTACTTCATCATTTTTAAATGTAAGACCCAATTTGAAGAATCAATTAGAGAAAACCTAGTATTTTATAAATATTTTTGATGATTTCTGCTCTGAGCTTTATCAATATTTTTTTATAAATAAATATGAGAAGATCTTCTTAAGCTTTGATGGTTGTTTGTATGGGATGTGTGTATGCAGTATGGTTTTATTTCCTTAGACCACTTTTACGTTCATCATGCTTTGATTTATGCTGGCAATGCTGACTGAATGTGTAAAGTTTCAGTACTAGAGTTAATTTAATTTTCAAGCTGAATTTGTATATAAAATGACATTTAACTTGTCAGCTCATCTGTTTGCTATGAACTATATCAATGTAGCTTTAGTCTAGATTCAGTACCTATCCTGGTGCTAGGTTGCGAATGGTTTCAGAACAAGATTTTGTTCATGATACGTTTTCATGAAATGTTTTGATTTTCTTCAGATGTATTTTTCAAAATGAAACCATGTCTTGAAACTCGTTATGTAAAATTTGATGTTTTTAATGTGTCTATTATTGTAAAGTTCAGCCCAGCCCTATTAATTCAGAAGTCATTGTAATCCAAACACATCTCAGTTTGAAAACTCAATCTATCATTTATGTTTGTTTACATACGCTTACTAACACAAATAAAGGAAGAAATGGCAAACCAGAGCAGATGTAAAGGAAATTTATAACATTTTTGTCCAAAAAATATCAACCCCTGCCCCCTTTGACTTGAGGAAAATTGTTGTTTTTCTCCAGATGCCAATCCCTACAAAAAGTTTTGTGTTATTCTTGTTGTGGTCTCATACGGTGTCCTACCAGTTTTGGAAAACCTTCTTTTTATAAGTTGTTAGGGGTTATCTTCTTAACTTACAACAGTTATTTGAGAAAGGATTTCAGAGATTCTCTATTATTTCTTGTTCCCTTGTTGTCTTTTGAGTTCTTTTGATTTTGGTTCTTTGGTAAAATTCTTTCTTTTTTGTGAGTAACTAATTTGTACTTTGATGTCAAATGTTAAGTTGAAATAAATATTACTGCTCACACTCTTCTTCCTGTATTTTCTTTTTCCAGACTGCACTCCATTGGAATCTTCAGACATCAGCCCTGTCACACTTTATAAAACCAGAGCTGGAAAAATAGGCATTTCAATTGATGATTTCTATTACACAAAAGAAAGACAATACGACAGCTATAGTGCTTGGCGTTGCCAACAGCGCTCATGTAAAGCTCGCTGCACTACGACTAATGACTTCATTATCTTGAGTTATGGGAGAATTGAGCATAATCATAGGCCCTTGAAACCTCTTGGCTCTACTCCTATTTTGATCTCCATGACTAGGAATATTCTTAGAAATGCCGACCCTTCAGAAGTGAAACCCCCTTTGACTACTTGTGAATTGCCTAGTTCTCAAAATGATTTTTTAGTTTGAGAAATATATAGCCCCTTCCCTCATACAAAGTAATATGTTAAGGGTCCATTTGACTATCTTTTTCTCTTATCATTGCGGTTATGTATAAAACTTGATGATAGAGTAGATAAATTGGTATCATATCAGGCTTTTCTACTAGGTATTGTAAGGACCAAGAACTACTTGAATTTCATGACCTACACACAATCAAATACAGTTTATCTTGCCTTTTTGAGGGCATGATTTTGTTCTGTTTTAGAAAAGATCAATGAAGGCATTCTGAAATCAAGAGACACATTGTCATATTTGTCATATTGATTGTGTTGATTTGTTCAAGAAGTTCATATGCTCAAAATATAAGTAGAATATATAATTTAAGAGTCAACTAGCAGCGGGTGTATCATGGCTGTCAATGATCTGATTCAGAATCAGCTGGGGGCTGTGATGGTATAGTGATGAGCGTACTCGACTCTTGCATGAGGGGTACTGGGTCAAGCCCTGGCATCACCAATAGTTAATACCTTTGGAAAGTATTTTACCCTGCTTTCCACACTTGGCCCTGCACAGCATTGTACATATGACTTAAATTGTATGTCACGGCACAAGGATGTTCCCTCACAGAGTAGATATTGATCAAAGCGATATTGTTTTAAGTAATAAAACAAAATTCATTATTGAAATTCCCAAGTCTGCAATTTAGTCTGAAATCAATTAATTGTTTTACCTATTAAAAAAGTAAAGTCTTGTCCTGTGTGTGTGTTCAAGAGTAGGGGAATCAGGAGTAAAAGTCCCAATTGTACTTGGCATAACACATAATGTGGTATGGTAGGTTGCTGTTGCTTTCCATGCGCCTTTACTTTAGCATGGCCTTAATGTTTTAGCTCCTCTTTTCTCCTTTCTGCTTGGTCGACGTTTACGTTTTACACAATATATTGTTGAGCCGAGCCCTTGAACCCGCAGTACAGTGAAGAAAGTGATTTTTCTTTAAAGCTTTTGCTGAGACAAATCTTTGTTTCAAATGGCCCAAAACATAAAATTTGTATTTGTTTAAACTGAAGAAACTTATTGGTATTATTGTCTGGGACAATAGTCAGTACTGTTTTTGTATAGTTAATTTGTAATTCATAGTCACATGATATGCTCAAAATTGCCCCCATTGCTGTTACAAGGCACTTTGTCATCCGTCACATCGTTTGAAATTGTAAGTTGCAGCAATTTCGGTTGAAACATAACTTAAAGCTGTTTGGATGCTTACATTGATATCGTTGAAGTCATTTTAAGAAAAAACTGCAATGTAACACAACATTTTAAAAATATACTAAGATCAGGTGATTGAGCGGCCCAAGAATGCATTATTCTGTGCATGAAGCCATTCGACAGAGGGTATTGATATATGTTTAATTTTTGTTAACAGTATCATCTTGCATGAACCACTGCTGCTGCAGACGGGCCACATGTCTTTTGATCTAGAAATTATTAGAATTGTCAATTTATCAGTCTATTTTTACCTTTGTCATATACCTATGGTCATTAAAAATGCACAAAAGGGGAATTACCTTTAAAATGTGTGAGGCATATTGTGAAATGATTTAAAAATGACATCATCCATTTCCTTACTGAATGTTATAAATCTTGTGAACATTTTTTTTTTTTTAGAAATTTTGCATTAAAAAAGTGTACTTGAATTGAAAGTTTACCTTTTTTGGTCAACCTTTTCTATTATTACACTTATTTATGCATTTAATTGTTGTAACTTTATTATTTTATTTTTTAAGGGAGAGGTTGAAGAATAAAACCAAATTTGCATTAAGATTTTTTTGAAGAAGACTTAAAGTCACACCTAATTTCCCTTCAACTGGCGTCACTGTTCGGTTCACACCTTGGAAAGTCTTTATGAATGTTTCTATAGTTTGACATTTGTTATATCAGTTAAAATTTGATATTCAAAATGGTGTGATGCTGTTCAAGTTCTAATTCAATTGGGTGTTTACATTTCTAGGGTTGGGGATGAGAAGTTTCTCTTCTCCTGGACTTGGTTTTTCATGAGGAATTGACCATGTTTTTGTTCTTGATCATAACTGACCGCTTGTTTTTTGGTGATCGCAAAATTTGATGTTTAATTCCCATATAGATCATAAAAACTATGTTCAGTTGAGTCACTTAAGGTGAAGAGAAACCTCTCATTCTCCCTAATGAACATATGATGTAAATGTTGTCATTTTACATTCCTTTATAGATTATTTTTAGTGAAAATTGGGGTTAGACAGTAATCTTTTTTTGTTAAAAAGATTAAAGCAAATGATTTGACCTGTTACCATTATCATATTATACTACGATTAAACAACTCACCAGTTGCTACCCAAGTTTCCCTACATGTGGACATGTGGTGCCTCTCCTCACACATATGAAGTTTTTTTGCTGTTCTCCCAATGCAGCCTCGTCATCTAAATTATTGCATCTATTTTTTGCCTGCACTTTCGTATTAGCTCATATTCTGTTGAAGTTCATTGTTTTTAGGTTCAGAGTTTTTGATGATTTGTAACTTTTCAGTTAGGTATGCATCATATTTTCTGTCCATTGGTTGACATTGGCTGATATTTCTGGCATTTGTTCATCACTTCCCACTTAATCTGTGATCACTCTCTTATCCTAACAGTCCGATATTGTGATTTGACAGCTTTTGTTGTGATGCATACACATATGTCCATTAAACCTTGATTTTAAAGTGCCCTCAGGTTTCTTTCAGGCATTCCCCTCTGACAAGGCAGTAGTTTAATCACTACACAGTTGCACTTTCTTCAATGACCTCTGCATTGTCCCTGTCCTTCTGAAGTAGTTTGGCATTATGACTTGCAATAACTTAAGTCTTTAATTCCTTGTGCAGCTTAATGTGACATTCTTTTGAGGCTGTCTTTTCTGTTTGTAGGAAAATTGTTTTCAAGAACTGTAAAAAAAAATCAAATTTTTATTTTATTGTGAACTAGCTATCAATTTAAACATTGATTGAGTGTCTTATGTTGAGTGTTCTTATGTGCAGACAAGATTTGAACCACTGTAATTATTATCATGCATATTTCCCATCACAAAGGATAGGTTTTGTTATCATTAAAAAAATTCTAAATTAATAATTTGATACCCTTCCTTGGTTTGTATTATCTGGATTTAATTGTATTTCAGAAGTTAAGTATTTAGTTTGCAGAAACATTTTCACACATTAATGAGTCATCTCCAAAATCGCCCCTTTTCATTTCAACCCTGTGTACCTCTCTCTGTCTCTCTCTCTATTCCACACTCATCATGATACACAGTTATAGGAGCGGTATTTTGAACAACATTTTAGTTTGTTATTTATGAACCCTCACAACCAGTTAAGTAGTATACTGTGTTGCAACCATGCAGTGTATTAAGTATTGTCATTGATAATTCTTCAATACTCATTTGCTTCGTTGTAAACAGCACATAGTGCTTTTTAACCTTGTCTTATCTTTCTGTACTGTTGTGATTTTATTTTTTATTGATGTAAACTTTGCTGAGAGGTTAACTGGTTGCTAAATAAAAGCCAAACAATTTTTGAGCTGTTAGCTTTATTGTGTTATTGAACAATGTTTTCTGTATTTATAATGATATGTAAAGTCTCTCTCTCTCTCTTTCGTTCACTATGATTTTCTACACCTGCAAATTACTCTAAATCTTTAAATTATTGTCTTTGATAAACTCCACAGTCCTCTGGAGTTCTGGTAGAGGGCCATGAAATCGGTGGTTTCTGGCCAGTGTGTCTCTCTTTCAGTAGAAAGGAGCTGGCAGGACTGTAGGGCATGTTCAGTGGTCTGATGTGCATCATTGCACTCACACACAGCTGATGGTCTAAGATATGTAAAGTAAAATTAAGTAAAGTAACCCATACTCATTACTGAGCTTCGGGTAGTCAGGAGTTAGAGTTGACTTTTTAGACAACAGCACCGACTTTACTTCGCTTGACCTGAAGAGGTTGGCTACTCATTTTCGCAACTGGCTGCAGAGTCAACTGGGGATGTTTTTCAAACAAAAATATGGTCGAGGCTATATGTCGAACTAGCAGTGTTCTTGGTGATAGAACGTCGATCTAACCAGCTGAGCTATCTAGGGAAACAAACAAAATATTTTTATTTGCAGTTATGTTGTTGGAATAAGAAGTTATATTTGTTCATTTTTCTTCTTTGATTCCCTGTTTTCTTGGAAAATATTGGAGACATGGTAATAATGTATTGAGCGTTTTGCAAGACAACTCTTCTCTAATTGTTCAGAGCCTTTCAAAGTTATTGAGCATATAAACGTTTCTTTCGATCAAACAAACAACAATGATTAAAGTCATTGAACATAGTGAGCTATGATGAAAGTTAATACAGAGATGTCTGTGCATAAGACTTACTCAGTAAATTGTTGTTTTGTCAAGGGCAAACAAGAAGAAGGGCATGTGTGAGATATTTCGGTTTGACTTTTTTGCTGTAAAGTTAAAATCAAAAGATTTACAATTTCTCAAAAGTTTAGGATTAGCCATTCCAAACTGAACTGACATATGTGGTTCAATATCTTGCAATACTTGTTGGATAACACATAATTTAGTGTACTTATTTTGTATAGTTCTTTCTATGGTGCCAGCAAGTCAGAAATAGAGTCTCTTATTTTTCGCATATCGTTGCATCTTCAGTGATT
>JAUUEB010383758.1:0-12269 GCA_032362205.1 Clione limacina
CATTTCCTTTTCATCAAATGTGTTTCAAATGCAACAAAATATCAAAACCAAGTTTCAAAAATGCAGAGATAGGTGGGTCATGAAAACGTTCAGAGAATCCCATCGTGAAATGGACCATATCATTATTTCCATGGTAGCCATAACGGGATTGTGCCCTTCACATCTAGCACTCCCACATTTACAGCGATTACGGCACGTGAGTCACGTGATGTCGTCAAAATCTGTGGGATAATCAAGGGAAACCCCTTATTCTTGCAGACGTGTCCATGATAAATAACAGGAAATACGCGTATACACAAAGAATGAAAACTCAGACGCAATTTGTCTTAAAAAAGACTAACTTTGCTTGAATTTAATTATAAAACAACACGTAGTCAACAAAATTTTTATAACCTTGAAGGAAACAGTTTTTTTTAAATCTACCGAAATTTCAAGAACATGTTACTATGACTTCAAGTTTCTTCAAAACTAAAATAGGATTATCGCTAGGACAAATCATGCGTAGCATCTGTCAAGTAAAGATAACATTTTCACGGAAATACGATTTATACTCTGGAATATGCAACGGGATAGACTGATAGAAGCCAAATGTTCAAATCGAACGACACTAATATTGTTTGTAGACACAGCGCGACGTGTTTGTTTGAAAAAGAAAGCATACATTTACGGTTTGAATATGTACTTACGCAAGTAAACTTAATTTCAAGAGACTGTATTTATTTGATATATGTTTGCGCCTTAAATTATATTTTTTGATTCTAGAGGGAAGTAACAAACTCATTTAAACGTCTCTTTTGATTTATGAATGAAAAGCAATTTAGAGTAAAATGGATCCTTATAGGTATAATCCTGGGTAACACCTGGTAAAATCTCTAGAATATATATAATACCCGTTCAAATACAATACTATTTCGAAGCTTTACTTCTCATCAGCATATACAGTTCTACCTTCATAGAAAATCCATGTTACAAGATAAGGATTCGAATCATTAATCCTTTAGAGATGTTTCTCGTTAACACTATTTTTTCACCAGGTAAGTGACTATAGTAATTAAGTAATCTTACTTAGATTAAATTATAAGTTCTAGAAGTATTCACCAACATGCGCATATCTACGGGACGCATGCGTATCCCACCCCTCGTCTGAGTAGAACAGCTATAGATTTGTACCATTTACACCCTACTTTCAAAAATGCCATCCCCCTCAAGCAAGAAATTATAGATATGCCCCTGGTCACCAATGATTCAAACGTCGCTCTCAAAACTCTGACACGAACAAAAACGACTTCATTTCAAGCAAGAGAAGTCATATAATTTGGTGAAGCAATATATCCTTTGGTTATAAACAAACTTGTATACCTTAACTAAAACAAGTTTAATATGGAATACTTTTGACATAATAAATGTGTTTCACCGTGTGAAGGAACGAACTAGGGTTTCAACCATTGTCAAAATTGTACTATGGATTATTGGATTAAAACAAGAAATATTTTGTGTATCTGTATAATATCGCTAAGATCAAGTGACTCCAAGCAATATTCACACTTTCTAAGTGAGTATACGTTAGTGGAATGATACGTTAATTAATGACAGGTTAATTATTACACTTGCGTGACATTCTGACACTTTGATGAAATGGCGTTAGATGTTATTCTTGCTTTTGTCTCAAAACCCTAAGTTGGGTTATTTTTTCTACTCTTGTAGTCTCGGAATCAACAACAACAATTCTACTTCAGGATTTCTTGGATACACGTCAATGGCAGTGATAGGAAAAGAACTGACTTTGTCACTACTCGAGTAGATTAGTGTATTCAAAAATGTTCAATACTCGATTAGAGTAGAGTAGCAGAATTCTGTTCAGTACTCGAGTAGAGTAGAGTATTTGGTTCAACTACAAGAGTAGAGTATTGAGTACTCAACATTTTCCATTACCAAATACTCGAGTAGCACAGTTGGATAAAAATGGGTACTCGAGCGGCGTAGAGTGTTGGCTACTCAAGTAGTTACAGAGTACTACTACAAAAAGTTCACTCTATCCCTTGAAACTTTAACAAATGCCATTACTTTCAATTAAATACCTATGTAATGATGATTTTGTTATCATAAAACCAATAATGAAACATTGATTATTATCATAATATTTTCAATAATCCAATATTATAAACATGTTCACAAACAATTTGTCAAAATCAAGTTTTAAAATGTTATGACAAAGGAAAATAAAGAAAATATATAGTTTCTTAAGTCTTCTTAAAGAACCTCGATAAATACAAAATTAAAAATAGTTGAACACACTGACTGACCTACTCTAGTACTCAGATAAAGGGGCCGTTCACAAATTATGTTATGTTTTCTGTTATCTTTTGCCTGAGCAGATTTACACACATAACTGTGTTTACATTTTCAACAAAGCACGGTTTAGTACATTATTGAATGTTAGGAGTGTTCACAAAATCTGCTATATCGTCACATACACAGTTTCCGCAACCTACTTTTATAGATCGTCTGCAAATTGATAACAGACTTCGAACAATGATCAATCAAGTTGATCAGTTATGATTTCTCTGCAAAATAAACACGGAAACTGAAGCGGGCCTTTTTTTTAAGATTCTATGAAGTTTTTATAGGCTGACATCGTATTTTCTTAACAATATTAACATCGCGGAAACTGTGTTGACTATGATAAGTACAGTCGAGTGCAGACCTTTTGAAGCATTGAGCTTTTGACGAAAGCGCGATTTTTCTTTTGATTCCTTCAGTTTCGAATCTTATTCACATTACGTTATGTTTATCTTTCTTTGATGAATTACCACATTAGTTTTATAAAATTCCATCGAGTATTTCATTATGAATGTGAGGTTTAAAACAGATTCGTTGCTATGGCTAAGGCTGTTACACTAACAGTTAGCATGCCCTTTGCGTCAACACCAGATCAGAGAATACAGAGTTAACAGAGGTTTACTTATTCCTTAGTGGGAAAATATTTAACCTGTCCTTCATCTCGTCTGTTTAAGCATCTTAATCTACCATTGAACAATTTTTAATTAGACTATCATCATAAACAACAAGATAACATTATTATGAATTACTCACCAAAACTGAAGGAAGTAGAAGAGTTCTTCCAGAAATTCTACGACTCAATTCAAGATTCTTATAAGTTGTTGAGGGTTTAATACCATCATTGGAAATACACATCTTACATTATACAGACACATCAAGATTCTAATCCGAACATCATGTGAAATTATTATTTCCTAAAAAATGATGAGATGAAGGCGAAGGGCGACGGTCTAAGTATAGCTCCTGCCCCTGCTGACACTGTGTAGTTATTGACATACAAAGTGAAAATATACATCGAACTCTGTGCGGCCGATTAATTTCGCAGTACAGAGAACGATTATAATAACACAATGTAGCCATTACACGTTAGAATGGTTTTAATATCCAAAGAAAGTCCAAAGAACACACAGTAAGTAGCCATGTTGCTTGCCAGGTAATTATAATTTTAGCAGTGGAGTTAACTTTACTTAGAAAAGGGGCTAAATCTCCACAATATATGTATTCTAGACAAACATTATTGGACCGAGTATTATTTTTGCGTGGCTAATGAATCTGCCCATACCCGCCCGCCAATATTGTACCTTCTTTAAAATGTATAGCTAATTTTGAGATAAAGTTTGTGTGAAATGTTGAAAATTATCAGTACTCCCGCTACTTTTTGAGTAGAGTAGTGTCTTTCTTGAGTAATTACTGAGTAGAGTAACGGACTGAGTATCCCCGAGTAGAGTAGCGGCTGCCAGTCGCCGAGTAGTAATTCCGCTACTCTGCCCCGAGTAATTCCGATCACTGGATACCACAGCTAATTTTCCAGCGACTTTGCTGCATCTATGATGGACCCAGCATTTGCAAGAGGAGCAGAAGATTAAGTTGCTGCCCACACCTTTTTTAAAATGTTTAAAAACCCTCAAAAGTTAAAATATATTCATAGTTTTGTGTGTGGGGGATGTTGGTTCTCTGATTGCTGGTGAACGACTGGAATAAGCCTGTCTACAAATATTTTCAAACACAGATAACTTACAGCAAACCACATGATGTCACGTCCTGCCAGGAAGTAACCTTTGACACTGCCACGCTGTGTACGCCATGTTGCCTGTATAAACAGAAGTTAATTTGGGTATAACCAGGGAGGGGTGTGTGTTAAAAATTTGCAAATTTTTTAATCAATGTTAATTTACATTCATCATTTTGGAAGTTTGAGAGGATCCATTTAAATTATAAAGAGATAAATGTGACATTTAGGATGGAGTTCAATAATCATTATTCTTATAAAAAAAAAACATAATTAGCAAATTCTTCACTCGAGATTATCGAAATTGTGTACAACAATGCGTTTAGAGGGTCGAATATCATATAAAAAATTGAAAAAGATCTTAAAGAACACGTCATTAGGAAGAACATTCATTGTATGATAGTTAATTCTCTATAAATGTGCAATATTTAACGTTTTTGTGAAATAAGATCTTAAAATTGTTTGAAATAGCTAAGACGACTCTATAAGTATTGTTGAGAAAAGAATTTTCATTTCATGAATTGATTGTAGGTCATTGTAATATATTTCTTGTCATAATAACATATCATAGAAGTTGCCTGATCAGTTGGATGTTGTTGATTACATCGGTATCTTCCAATAATTCAGGAATCACTTTAACTTATAGTTAATTAGAAAAAAATGAGTACTCGTAAAGAGTACAACCCCGCACATCAGACAAAAGTAACAAAGAGCCTCTAGCGAACAACTCAAGGGCCATAACTCTGTCAAAATGTTTTTCAAACAGTTGAGAAAGTTATTCTTAGATAGTCCCTAGAAGAGTATGTGTGCAACATTTAGGGTCCTACTCCCAACGATACGTCCACTGCATAAAGAATGTATGAAGAATAAAAATTATAAAAAGGACATAACTCTGTCAAAATGTTTTTTCCTCCAAAAAAATTAGATATCAAATTTTAGGGACCAACGAATTACGCTTCTGTGCAAGATTTCAGATTTCTATCTTTGACGATGGGAAATCAATATTGCATCGATCTTAAGATATAACATTTTTTCACAGAAGATTAGGTTTTCAATCGTCAACACATAATTGCAGAGTGAGGTATGTTTTCTTTTAAAAAATGCGAATACTGCACAAACTTCAATAATCATTCCAATTGATAAACCTTGGAAAATGAACTATTTTAACTTTGTCAAAATAAAATTATAATGTCGCCAATTAAACAGAGACAAATATGATACTTTGTGAGTTACTTACCCAGATTCCCACTAATAAACAGCAGACGATAAATATGACGATGACGACAATATCCGCGGCCTCTAAACCTGCATTACGGAAGGCTGTGTTGGACGCCATTTTGTTTGATCACTTCCGTCTCGTGTTGATTTACTAACTCAATGTGATGGCACTTTTGCCGTTTTTTGATTGGTTAGGCTTTCACTTTGTCGCTAATTGGTGAACATTTTCTCCATCGTTAATCCTGAAATCAAAACTAACTTTAACAACATTCTTCATAGGCATGGACAATGTGCTCGTATGTAAAAATTATACATTATCCTTAAAATTATATTGCAAACCTAAAAATAGTAGGTCAACTAATTGTTAATATTCAATTTGTCAATTTAACCAAAAGAACGAATCTTCTTGAATTAACCGTAAATAAAACACATGTGTCTTATTCCTGGCAACGTGTTTGAGGTACTAGTTGCACGGTCTTTTGCGCCACTGTGATCAAGGCAATGCATAAAAACATCATGAGCTTCGTATTATGCTCTTATAGAACAAAATTAGCTTCTGAATATGAATTTAATTCTGAGACATTCAAACCTCAGACAACTTTTGAATGAACCTGTCAATCGGTATGACAATAACCTTGAGACGACAGAGAAATTCGTCAATCAAATGCATTATTTTTGTTTTTCCTATCATGCAGACATTTCCACTTTTTCTATTTAGTTAATTTGTATACTCACAATTGTTCACAATTTTTTTAACTCGCCGTATAAGTCTTCATTTTCTGGCGAAACTGTTTCTTGGAACATATATTGACACGATCCTATGTCCTTAATTACTAGGCGCGTAGCCAGAATTATAAATACGGGGAGGAAACCCTTGGATTGTAGAAAATAAATGCCGAAAAATTGAAAAATGGGTCATAAATGGTGCAAAGCTCGAACATTTTGATCTCAAAATTCGCACCATTTCAACCCATTTTCAAATTGTCGGCCGATTAGCGGCCATTGATTTAACACAAAATAAATGTTTACCCCCCCCTTTTCAAAAACCTAGCTAAGCACCTCGGAGGAGAAACAGAGAGTGATATATTCATCCACTAACAAAATTTGCTTTCGCGATTTTCAAGCATGTCGGAGATCTAATGTTTGAGTTTGAGATGTGTATGTGTATGGTATTATAAAATCATCTTTTATTTTATCTATTTTTTTACACATTTGATTTACAGTCTATATTTATTTTATGTAGTTAATACTATCAAAACACACATACAGAGGTGATTAGCCAGGATTTTGGAATGGGGGGGGGGGGGACCTTAGATATTATCAAATGGTGAAAAGTTAGAGCAAGGGGGGGAGTATTGTCATTGGTACTGCACTGTACCGCACTGCACTATACTGCACTATACTGCACGCACCCACGCACGCACGCACGCACGCACCCACGCACGCACGCACCCACGCACCCACGCACACACCCACCCACCCACACACCCACCCACCCACACACACACACACACACACACACACACACATACACACACACACACATACACACATACACATACACACACACACACACACACACACACACACACACACACACACACACATACACACACTCATATAACATGAGAAAATATCTTATTGCATTTAAAAACCGTAAACGTGAAACCCTCATCGAGTCACATATATTTCATCAAGTTTTGTCAAATAAAGGAGAGAATGAGATTGTGTAATCAAGATAAAGAATTCATAAGGGGTTTGCCGTGAGCGATTAAGATGGCTAAATAATCCTTGTTGACAAACAAGCCGTCTGCTTTTGCCGGCAATCGATTGATTGTGAGCAAATCTCAGGGGAATAATCACGCAGTCTTACTTTGAGTGCTTCAAGTTTATTGATGATGATTCCTCAACACACACGTTGCCAGGGTAATGTATCAATATGTTTACGAACAACTTGAGATACATTTAACCAAAATCAAAGCACCCGGGGAGAGATTGACGAAGAGAATTCTTAAATGACCTTAGGGAAAGAAAAGAGAAATAACTAGAAAAAATGTACAACCACGCACATAAGACAAAAGTTACAAAGAACATATATAGCCATCAACTCAAGGGCCATAACTTTTAAACTTTTTAAACATAGTTTTAAAAAGTTGAGTTTTTTTTTAGAAGGTGCCTAGAAGAGTCTGTGTTCAATATTTCTGGGTCTTACTCCCAACGATGGGTCAAATGCGTAAAGGACGTACCTGTCAAAAATGTGTTTTTTTTTAAATAAACATTAGACTACAGCTTTTAGGTACCAACGAATTAATTCTCTATGTTAACAGAGAACATATAGCAACACAACTCAATAAGGGCAACAACTCCGTCAATTTTTCACGAAGATTTCTGGATTTAAATATCAAAAGTTGTATACTTGTATTACATCGGCCTTACACAAATGCAAGATACCAGAGCAAAATTATTTAAGTTATAGCGTAAACAGACAGACACACAGACACACACATACAGACAAAAAATACCACTGCACAATATAATTATGAGTGGAATGAACAAGCGGGGTTTGATTTAAGGTCTTATGTGCTTTCTAGAGAAATATTGGGGAAAAGGTCAAGATAAACAAATGTTTGGGATCTGATATTAATTAGGTAAAACACAATTTTGTAACTAACGGTTTTTAATTAGGCACGCATCCATAATCAAAACATGATCAGGCTCGCGTCCAGCCTCGTGGGGAGTACAACCACGCACAACTAACAAATAACATATAGCAAACAACTCAAGGGCCATAACTCTTTAACATATTTTTCAAAAAGTTGAGAAAAATAAGAAGAGCCTGTGTGCAATATTTCAGGGTCTTAATCCCAACGATTCGTCCACTGCTTAAATAACGTATCTTTACTTTGTCAAAGCTGTTTTGTTTTCAAAACATTAGAGTACAGCTTTTAAGGACCTACGAATTAAGCCTCTGTGAAGATTTCAGATTTTTATCTTTGACGATGGAATAACAGCGTGTTTACAAAAAATTAACAAAGACATTAGCAAAATACTCAAAGGGGCAATAACTCTGTTTTTAATTGATTATTCAAAAATTGTTAAATCTAGTTTTAGATAGTCACGAGATAAGCCTCTTTGCAAGATTTAAGATAAACTATGAAGATGTGACCACAGCGTGTTTTTGACAAATTAACAAAGAACATATAGCAAAAAAATCTATAAATCCGTCAATTTTTCAAATATATTTCTGGGTTTTAATAGCAGAAATTATATTTCTAATAAATATCATCCTTCCAAAAATGAAAGAGATCCAAACAAAATTACTCAAGTTATCGTGTAAACAGACACATAGACACACAGACACACAGACACACAGACACACGGACACACAGACACACAGACACACAGACACACAGACACAAAGACACATACACAGTCACACACACACAGACACAGACACAAAGACACACACACAAACACACACACACGCACGCACGCACGCACACGCGCGCACACACACACACACACACGTCACACACGCCACGCACGCACTTACGTACGCAAACACACATATACACACACACACACACACACACACACACACACACACACACACACACACACAAGAAGAAAATATTCCGCTGCTAAATATAATTGTGCGTGGAATGATTTTATTTAATGGAACTGTCAAAGTGGCAAGCTTTTTAAGCTCATTGATCAAATCTGTGAATTAGACCACTTTGAAGAAATGTCCTATGTTGATAACCAAAAGCAAGGTTATATTTGTGACAGAAGAATTTTAAGATTTTGGACAGGTTATTAGCAGGAATTTTATGTAAAGAAAATGTAGGAATTTGAAGAAAGTTTTCCCTGCATGTGGTTGAATGTAGCCTGGCACTTTGAGATTCGAAAACCAGACTTCCCCTTTCCCTCACTACTCTCCCGTCGGGGGACAATATAAGAAGCTAGAGACAAATCATTAATAGTTGAAGAAACACAATCTTTTCCATGTTATTTACACTATTTTGTCCTTAGGTTTGGAAAACCAACATATTGATGTACATTAGTAGGTTCACTGAAACTTTCATAATATAGAAATATCAACACAAATAAATGCTACAGCTGCTATTATGTGACGTTGATGAGTTGTATTTCTTCAGCCTTGGTTTGTTTGATAAGTTGCTGTTTTCCCTTCTTCGTATGTTTTAATATCAGTTGTGAGAAAGGGTTCTTTGATACAAAGCACGAGATTATTTGTTACCTTTATCATTTAATTATGAAGCTGGAAGTTTTCCTCAACAAAATAAAAGGTTAATAGCCCTATATTTTAATATTGATTTCACAGAGTGGTTATATGTTCTACGACGCAAAAAAATCATTGTTAATACCATAATCGCATTTGAAAAAATTAAGATGAAAACCCTCAACGGATAACATACTTTTTTAATCAATAGAACAGAAATAAAGAAAAGAAACAATGTGTGCCTTAATCAGCAACTTAGATAAATGTTCATAAGATGTTTGATGTGAGTGATTGAGTTTGCTCAATAATCCTTGTAGATAAACAAGCCATTCGTTGTTGCCGACAATCGATTGGTTGTGTGCCAATCTCAGGGGAATAATCACACAGTCAAACATCGAGTTTATCAATTTTATTGATGATGATTCCTTTACACTCACGTTGCCAGGGTAATGTATCAATATGTTTACGAGCATGTCGAGAGTCATTTGGTACAAATCAATGGTTTGCTGTCTTTGCTCGCATCATTAATAGCAATATCATGCCAAATGTACAATTAACATGCTTGAACAGAAACAATACAAATATGCCAAAATAACGTATTTTGTTCAACACATAAAGCGGGTAGGTAATTAATTAGTCATCGAAAGTGGTAAATCTAGGACAATCCTCACGCCCGTCGTGATTCCCATAATCAATAGATCGCAGATAGAAGGATAAAAAATTGTCGCAATTAGTGAAAACGTCACTGCAATAAGCGTGTGCCGCTTAACGATGAAATCTGTGAAATCGGCATCTCTAAGAACTGTCCATGATTTTATTAATTAAAGTAAGTATTTATTTTTGAAAAATCATTTTGAGATTTGGACGGGTATTACCAGGAATGTTTTTGTATAGGAAATGTAAGAACCTTAAAGGGTGTTTAACCAGCAAGTGATTGATTGTTGCCTGGTGCTTCGAGATTCTAACACGTGACCTCCCGCTCATTATGTAGATGCCTCCAATCCTCTCCAAACCGGGGCTATAGTATACGAAGTAAATGTTGTGGCGTGTAGGGCAATTATAAGATATTCTACAAACGTCCTAAGCTCGTTAATCTAATTGGTGTTGACATTTCATTAAGACATTTAAAGAAATCAACACATTGCTTTCACCAACTTTTCAAAATGATAATGCTGAGCTCGCAAAGCATAGACAATATAGGGGTAAGGGGTAGGGGAAGTCCCGTGCATCCGTTGGGGAAACTCGTCAACAAACGCGTCAAAGATGTTATGTTATGTCCTGCCTTTTTTCTAATAACTACAAGGAGATTTTACCATAATACACTGGACAATGATATGTGCTCGTCTACATATAAAATGATCGTCCAAATAATTAATAGATTAATAATATCACTTGTTAATGATACGTACAGTGACCGTAATGATTACCGTCAGTCAAACAAGTCATTGGACTTTGCACATTGTAGATATATCAATTGACTTGTAGCTATTCAAGACATCATATTAATTAGTGTTAAATATATCAACTCGAACCGTGCTTTTATTCAATACTTTCCTTAACATTTTCCATGAAAAGATACAGTATAAAACAATATTAATTAAAGGAGATTATTTCTTTTAGACCAGGAACACACAATAGTTATCTCAAATATATTGCTTTTGTAGGGTTTTCAGCCAATAGGTAGCTCCCATGATAGATAGTTAAGACAGAAGTGACTTTTGAGATATCACAGACCGCCAATTTTCTATATATGAATCCTTGCTATTTAGCATTCTTGAAATAATATAACACATCAATTACACAGCATCACAGTTAACTATCTCCTATAAAATATTGTAACAGATGGTTTTCATTCATATTACTATTTATTCACACGTTTAACTTTGGTCTAAATTCCATTTTTATTTTTTGTAAGGACAATTTAACGTTGGTGAACAATGGTAGGTCAACAAGCACTGTATAAAATGAACTTAGTACAGAACTGTTGCCAGTTAAAAGTTACAAATGTAACAAAGTCAATGTCTTATCTGTCTTATAAATTTTCTTAAATTTTTCTTAAATGTTTTTGCAAAATAACACACAAATAAGAAAAATTATCAAGTGCTGTACCTTGATATTATAATTTTGCATTAATCATTTAGGGTTTAAATTATGAAGAAATATATTTTCAACATTGTAGATAATAGGTAGAATCCCGCAATGGGTGACTTTTCCTTTGTATTATCTACTCCTAATAAAATGTATCCATAAAACTGAAAACAAAGCAAGACCAAAAAATAAAGTGATACTGTTCATTCTGTTATCTGCCCATTTTCTATGAAATTAATTTCATGCTATCTGGAATTCCTACCCGATAAAAGGATAAAAACGTTACGTTGAAATATATTCTTTTGCATGAATCATTGTTGTATTACTTAATGTGAACGACGCTCAATAAGTGTTTAAAACACCTCGTAGTAGTTTATCGATTTCTGCGAGGTTATTCTGGCAATATTAAGGTGTGTTCCCTAAGCCTTAACTTCACAAATGAGGATCTATTTTGGTATAAGTTACATACAAAAAAGGGTTTCAACAGTATTTAGACTAGTATGCAAAAGAATCACAATGCAAGTTTAAATAATTTAAACCTCTCGCAATAATTATAATAAACGTACAGTTGTATAAAAAACCAGAGTTGTAGCCGAATAACGAAAAGCGTTATTCGAAAGCTCGAATAAAATAACGAAAAAAGTGTTATTCAAA
>JAUUEB010383869.1:0-12268 GCA_032362205.1 Clione limacina
ATGATGATAATGATGATGATGATGATGATGATGATGATGATGATGATGATGATGATGATGATGATGATGATGATGATTATGTATATAGGTTTTCAAAATTGATGGGGACGTATTGGCGCGAAGCGTCAACATTTTCTTTAGACGGGGGAAGTATTTTTTAAATTGAGGTGTAAATGGTGCAAATCAAGAGTAGTTTTCTTTTAATTTATTTTACCCTCAGATGGGGGGGGGGGGACTTTGCACAATGTCCCCATCCCCCACATGGAGTAGAGTAGCTACAAGAAAAAAAACGGTGATGAACACTCGAGTAGAGTAGCGACTGGAGTATTAAGTTAATTTTATTAATTTGGTACATAGGTTATTAGAGACGGAGGTCGTCAATGGGTCCTAGCTTCCCATCAGCTGAGTCCCCTCAGGGTCTCCGATCAACACAATATTTCGTCACAATATACAAGGGTAATGTTGCCGACAATTACAGAATCTCCTTAATACTCATTGGACCAAATCACTGCTAAAATGCAAAATTTCAAATAAACCACTCCGAAGTTGAAGCTAACCCTCTCCCCCTACGTCCTCGGATAACGCGGTTCCTGTCGTTATGGCATAGTCAGCATTTTTTATAAAGTGTTTTGGTAGCTATCAAATGACTTAAAAGTGTTCTTCCAGTCCCCCGAAAAATGTAGGTCCAGCTACGTGCCTGGTCTCGTCTTTTGATCAAAGCTGGTCTCTAAAAAGTCAACTGTTCGATATAGCTAAGTTGGCCCGGGGATTGCGGTAAACAAAAATCCCAGACACTATTGAATTTAGTACAGTATTTTTTGTATCTGTATTTCTTCTTAAAAACTTGAGTTTAAAGGTATCAAAATGCCTTCATTTCCCATCAAAGTTGTACTAAGATTAGAGTTATTGTGCAAGTTATAGGCCCAGTGCTGTCACAATGAAGAGGGAAAATATTCACTTTTATCTCAACTTTTGCTTTAAAATCCTCATCTGATACAAAAAGTATCCTTTTCAACTTAAACTCGTTGAACTGTTCATATTAACACTATTTAAATGATATTCTGTATCAAGCCATTACATATTTCTGCTAAGTAAAGAAAAACCAACAACAAAAATCTTTCTCTGTTCTTCCTGTAAAAGATTATTGTCTTAATTTGATCAAAAGCAGACATGCAGCACCATAAAGACTATTGAGTTGAGTAAATGAGATAAAAGGTTTAAGAAGAAATATCAATAACGCACTGAGATTTGACTGCAAAAGACTCATTTTAAGCAGTTTTCTAGCGTCTATGATGAAAAGACTTGCTGTGGGTTTGAATGTGTATCCCTATTCGTCTAAAATTCCTCGTATGGTCTAGAAATCCTCCTCAGGAGAATAATTTCTCCAATGTAGAAGAATTCCTCCAATGTAGAATAATTCCTCCAATGTAGAAGAATTCTTCCAATGTAGAATAATTCCTCCAATGTAGAAGAATTCCTCCAATGTAGAAGACGGGGTTTTGGACATTGTCTTAAAATGATAATTGTTGCCTTTATACTACATACTCTGTCAACCTTTTTCTGTTGGTTGATTTATTAAGTTACAGAATACGCTTCTAAATTTATACATTTAATATACCAGCGTTACATGTCCCATATAATATTATTTGCATTATTGAAATTTCCGTGAAATTAAATAAGATATGTACACGCGTTAATCCTCTGGTTCTTTGAGGTAGAAATAATCTAGCACCTAGACCTGTTAGATATGGAATATTTAACGCATGCCCCAAATCTAAGTTTTGCTCAGTAAAGATCCATGTGTCTTTAGAAATATAAAGAACGCGAAATCTACAAATCTACTCTTAAAATGTTCTCATTATATACAGTGCTATGCAGTTGAAGTGTCAAACCAACAATTCCAGTTCTCTATAAATTTTGTTTATATTCAACACGAAACATGAAAGGTGTTAACACTGGTTAAAAGTCTTAAATGATGTGAACAATTATTCCATCTCAAGCGATAGTCAAGATTTTAATGCGATTTTCACCAATAATTCATGACTCCGTCAACGTTGAATCTTAATTTTTAGAGACTTGAAATGATAGCCGTGTCATCGATTATAAAATAAACCCTCCATTGCTGAACCAGGTTTTTAAAGGTATGAATATTTAATTCGATGAATAAAACACTCCAAAATAGTGTATGAAACGTACAGTTGTGTTCATGTGTAACTAGAATATACAAATATCCAGAGAGGTGGTGGTCTATTGTGTTTTCTTGAAAGTACTAAAGTTATCATGTTCCATGTCTGTTATCTAAGTACTACATCCCCCTCCTCCTTTATTTGTTTTGTATTTCGCAATATTTACCAAACGCCATTCCTTTGTAAACTGTCACTCATCAGTTTAAACCTCAGAGTACATTATTGTGTCAGAGAGTGATCTTTGTTTGGAGGGATGGAAGCGAGTATGCATCTTTATTCCACCCACATATCTAAACAAATTCCTAATTGACTTCGTTCGAGTTTCTAGCAAGCGTACGAAACCAACAAACAAATAAGACATGATTTATGTTATAAAACTAACAATGACACTTATTAATTTATTTGTAGTAGTTTCTGTCATTTTGATGGATCATACTAACTTGGGCTAGAAAACAGTGTGGTAGTTCAAGGGCAACAACTCTTACCATCTTGAATACATGCCTCTATTGATAACTAATGGTTCTCTTAGCCAAGATATATTGGCAAGCATATACTGAGGGCAGATAAAGGGTCGTTGACATTAATGATGAAATGTGTTTGGCAAGAGCCTCTTAGTCGATGGATTTTTAGACAGGTTCATACGACAGTAAGAAGAATATATATTAACCACTCATTTAGAAAGTAATTTTTGTTTATTTTGTTTTTTGCTATCATTTAAAATGTTAAACTTGTTCATTTGACTGATTATTTTTAGTTAAATTCTTGTTACACCCATGTGTCTTGTTGAACACACTATTATTTTTTCCCTCAATTCGGGAACCAGTGTCTGGCTTCAGAAAAAAACACTTCAGAAAATGTTCTTTAATTTAGCCCGCTAGAGTGGGAGTAAGTTAAGGAAGGAGTTTCGGTTTTATTACTTTAGCCTTTGTAGATCTTGCATTCCTTAGATTTCTAAAGACACGTGGATCTTCACTGAGCAAAACATAGATTTGGGAACTGCGTTTAATATCCCGTGTCCAATAGGTCTAGGTGCTAGATTATTTTTACCTCAAAGAACCAGGGCATTAACGCGTGTAAATATTATTTATCCACTGGTCACTCTATATTAGGAACCTAGTGTATTTACCCCTCAACCATCAAGCCCCCTACTAATTTAAAAAAAAATACATTCATCATGTAATACATAATCCTGGCTGAGTTTATCAACTCAATTTATGGCCACGAGTTTGATATTCATCCATCTATATCAAACGAGTGTGCCATAAATTGGGTAGAGAAACTCAGTCAGGAAGTATTCATTTTATTCCACATGACATATCTCATTAAAATGAAGTGATCTTTCTCAAGTTAACAACATTTACGTACGTTGTAGAAGTAATAAGCAAACGAAGGAAGTAAGGAGTATCATTTGCGATATCCGGCATCCAAGTACAATAAATAGTGTTGTCTTACTCAAGACTTCCTGTGAACCACTGATGTGCAAACAGTGTAGTCGAAGACATAAAAGAGAATGAATTTTGGGATTTTCCTATTCACTTTAAGCTTTGCCGTCCTATAATGTGTGCTGCTTCCTGTCAAGCCTTATTGCTTATATTAACTGCATGGACGTTTCCTCTATTATGACCATACAACATGAGGAATAAAAACATTTTGTAAATGTAAGCTCTGCCATCCTGAATAAAAGAAAAAACATACAGGGTGTTTTTCCCCATAAAAGTTATTTAGCCAGTTATGCTGTTTTAAAGTGTACATAATTATTTTCTTGAGCAGAAAAGATGACGTGGATGTGAAATCCTAGAAATTTCCGCTTTGTACTTTAAAGTTTACTGCAGTGGTTACATTAACTAAATAATGGTGCCACAAAAAATCTTAAATATATTTCTTATCAACTGTCGAAAACCAGACGGATCTGTCTAGAATTTTTCGCGAGTTATAACGATTCTTTATCTGGTCATAATAATAAAAAAATAAAAAACACCCTGTATATTAATATTAAAAATAATGACGAAATCGTAGATATCGAAAATCAAATAAGGCTTATAGTGAAAGACCTAAGAGTTAAGTTAAACATTACCTTTTGTGTAAAGCGGGGATACATCTTGTGTCCATGGCGATTTTCTACAGAGAGTAGTCGTGCATCAATTAAGTTCCGAATACGTTCAATATCCAGACCTTTCTGAAGTACAACAAGACTTTGTGACACAGCGTTACCACGACTCTTGCCTAACCAGATATTCTCAGAATTAGTCAAATGTGTATGACATATACAAAGGCAACAACGCCCCCATAGAAGAGCACTGCAACAACATATCCAACTGAATAAACGTTTACTTATCACTATCAATGGGGCAATAACTATTATAATGACCAGTAAAGGCCACATAAGAATAAATGAGAGTAAGTTGATGAGCGTTCTCATAAATGCTGTAAAACACAGACGAGACTCTGTGTAGTGGACTAGACGTCCGTAAGGGGATGTTGGCAAGGCGAGTGAAACCTTGAAGTTATGCTTCTCGTGGAGCTGTATACCGTCATCATCTAGGTGATCATGGTAATCGGGCAGATCAAGGCACACCTCCGAGGGGCATTCAGAAGAGTTGAAGGAAGACTGACTTGGAACTTTTGGAAAGGATGTGTTTAGCAACTCTGGGCTGCCTAACTGGTTTGATGAGAAATGATTATCGGTGATTGATGACATATTCCTTTTCATTCTGGTTGACTGTTCTGATCCCATAGATGAAAAGGCAGCAGAGGGTGAGAGATCATTGAGTTGTTGTTGTTTTGTAGTCCTAGGGAACGTCTGGGTGTAAGAGATCGAGGAAGGGCGAGCTGCAGAAATTGATGGACTTGTATATCTACTATTTAAATTGAGCTTTGAATCAGAGTCTTGATTCCGAGGTAAGAGAGGTTCACGCACGGATTGTCTGGAGTTATCAGAGGAATAGGAAGGTATTCTGTTGTTAGAGTTCATTGTATTTGTACTATAAACATCGCCATCTTCTTCTCTTAGTTCTGTATGATCTCTGGACATATTTCTTCTATTTTTTCCCGGTGTCGGCTGTCTGTGGTATGCCGTACTGTTTGAATGAATAGGATTTGAAGATTCGTCATCCTGGACTCTGTTGGAATTTGACAAACGATTTGAATTACAACCTCTGGACATAGATAATTGTCTTGTACTCATAGAAGTTGTGTCTTCATCTTCATATAACTTACTAGACATTCGAAGACTTTGAGTTTGCCGACTTTTGCTGCGTGGTAAAGTTTTAGAGTTTATCTTATCTTCATATTCTGCTGATTGCTTTCTTGTGTGCTTTTTGTGATTTTTATCCAACATGACTTCCCGAGGTGCTGACGCAGAACGAGATTTTCGACTCTGATTGTAATTATCCCCAATATCTACATCCCTTTGTTCATCATTCTTTCCATTAGAATTCCTACTAAATGCCATTGCTATCTTATCAAACGTAGAACTATTTTGTTTTTCCGCCGATCTCTGTTTACTAGCGCTGAGTATGTCCTTTTTGAGATCTGACTCGTCGTGGACGTCACGTAAAACCGGAAGTGACGTCTGCCGACTGTGACCAACGGAATCTTTTGGTTGATCACGTGATCTTGACGAACTCCTGGTCCGACGTTTTTCTTTTGGAGTCTGCAATAGAGACTTGTTCCCGGAAGGCTCTCCACCACCATGCACTGACAAGGAACTCGACAGTCCATCATTGCTGGTGCGACTCGAAGACAAGTTGTTTGATTGATCTGATCTTTTCTTATGAGATCTTGCGTCACCACCTCCGTGGTCAGGTTGCTCCAAGAACACCTTGGGGATGACTTGAGAGCTCCCTCCATCTTCTTCGAACGAACGAGAAGCTGACTTCGGTCTGTGTGATGCAGATCGAAATGTCTGTGTTGGTATATTTGATTTATTTGGTGAAGATGTTCTGAGAGACTGGACTCTGCTGTCCTTGAAGGTTTTAAGATCCACTTGATCTTCACGTGATTTAGATCTGACAGAGGGAGCGTGCTGGCGACCCCGGCCGTGAGCGGAACATTTCTGGGGATAGAAAAAAATGGTATCATCATTTCAGGTAAAACAAAGTATTGTGAAGCATTATCTAGACACCATTAAATTTTGAAAATTGTTAGTAAAAAAAAAGATTTAGGCTTAAGGGTAAAACAAATTAATTATCGGTTTTAATTTAGGCTTAAGGGTAAAACAAATTAATTATCGGTTTTAAGTTAAAATATTAATGAAGTTATTTATCAAAAGGTTAATGTTAGCCTTTATGTTGACAAAGATTGATATGAACTAAATATAAAACCAGATTAATCCTTACCTTTAATCTAAATCAGAAAAAATCAGGTTAATATTTTATGGGAAAAGCAGCACAATAAAAATCATTATTATTTAACCAATAAATGTGACCTTTTTGTTCTAATAAATTGATCTTTACACGTTTATGTTTTATCTTCAACATGTAATAATTTATTATTTATGGATTCAATTGTGGGCTTTATATCTAGAGGCAACCTTAAAATGAAAGCTTTTAAGGCTGAAAAATTCACAAAGGGATTTATTTATGTATTCTAGATAAACAGTTGAATTCATGGATGTATGGTCTTAGGTGTCAAAAGACACAGACATACACAATACACGTACACACATATAAATAAACACCGATTTACACTACAACACGTACGAATGTATGAATGTCAAGCACATATAAAAAAACAAGAGAATAAAGAGAAGAATACCGAAAAACATATCGAAAATTTGCGTTTACTTAAAAACTTCTTCAAGCACACGGCACACTGTTCATCATGATATTTCCGATATAAATATGTATACAAACACACACAACACACGTCATATCCAGCTACAATTGTGAACAATATGCCATAGCTTACGTTCCCCACACGCGGTGATAACAGGTTTTTGCCATTTCATGCTCTAATTTCTCCTAACTTAGGATTTGTTGGCATGACAGCACTGAGTGAGTAGACCTGTGCCGAAAATAACCAACAAGGTTAAAAGAAGCGAGGATGAAAGGGCGAGAGCTGTGGGCTAATGTAGATGCAAGAAACGAACTAATTTGTGTGTGTAATTAGTTTTGCAATGTATCTAACGTACAGTAGGAACCTCTGTTCTTCTCCAGGTGGTAGAGTTTTTTCTGTCAGTTTGGCAGTCGGTATAACAAATTACTTTCTAAGACCGATTGTTGCCAACGTTATGTCGGAAAGAAGTACCCAATATGTTATCTTATGGCTATGAAATTAATGCTCATCCTACGGTCCGATGGTGAAAAAACTAATACACTTTGAGAAATGTGATGTCCAATATTTTGTTAATCGACTTTCGGAAATTATGATCAAATTTCAAGCTACAGTTCAGTCCAACTCAATTTCATTCTACATATACTAATTATCTCCTTCTTATTGCCATTGTTGCTTGTCTTGCAATGCTATTGTGGAATAATGGTATCATAAGACGTCTGAAACAATTACGAAATATCTAAGAAGAAAGCTCACACAGGTTATAAAAATCATAAGCTACTTCCAGACAATAACATAAACATTTGAGGAAATACAGACGCAAGGAACGACAATATGTTTGCATTTATTCCTTTAAGGTATTTCAATACAAAACATAATCATTTGACGGTTTATATACAAGCAAGTCGGCCCTGTGACTCAATGGTTCAATGGTGTTTGAATTCATCCGGGTTGAGTTTAAGACTTTCTAATAACAGGATATAGCAGCATTCCCGTCCATGGCATGTACAGATTCGTGCTAAGACTTGTCGTCCAGGTGTCAGTATACGATGTCTGTTCAGGATGTATGGGTGCTGCTACACCTTATATCCACTGACGTGTTGTGGTCGAGTAGTTAGATGGACTACTAGAACATAGTAGAGTAGTTGGACATTTTCAACTACTTAAGTAGAGTAGAGTAGCTACTTGAAAAAATCTAAGGTTAACTACTCGAAAGTTGTAATCATTGCATGAATAAATTTAAAGGTTCACAGTTAAAAGATTCCTGCATTATTTACATTATCATGTAACACGATTGAAGAAAATGTTAAAATGTATTAAACAATTGTGTAAAAAGTAAAATGTATTCACAAATAATCACACTTGAACAAAAATTGATTAGAAATAGAACGCAAAAAGGATTAACGGCAATCACTTACTTTTTCCCAACTACTCGAAGAATACTCGAGTAGAGTATTCTTCGAGTAGTGTGGACCGATTACTCGAGTAGAGTAGTTCTCAAAAAATGTGCGATTACTCGAGTAGAGTAGAAGTACCGAAAACTACTTCTGGGTACTACTCGAGTAGTATACTACTCTTCTCGATCACAACACTTCCATTGTGTGGCAACAGGTAAAATTGCCTGAGTTTCACCGTCGCCATTATAACCTCCAATGTGTTGATGAAAAAAACGGAACGTTTACCTTTTTAATATGCACGCAAGGCACTGAGAAATATTTCATTAATGTGAATATTCGATTTTATATTTTAATGGAGCCTCAGTGATATTTGAAGAAACAATACTACCAACCAATCCAGTGCTACTCACTGACAAAATTCAGAAAAATAACTTTACCACGATGCAAAATAATCATCCAGTTGAATGTAACGTTAATGATACGTCACTATCCTCCTTGAACAACGACAACAGACACTTCGAGTGTCGAGTGGGACTCGGAGTCTGGCTCATTACTTTATATCTAAATATTTGTTCTGCGACAATTTGTATACAAATTGGGAAAATATGAATTGACCCGTTAATTATTTGGTGTTGAATGTTATGTGACCTTAAATGTCGTTCATGTGAACATCTACATAATCAATTTGAACGTCTGATGCTTGCTTTGTTTGTTATAATTTTATTATTAGTGTCGTGAGCTTTATTTACACTAACCTTTTAGATTGACTGAGCTGATCCTTGCAAACTAATGTAGCCCCATGACTGTATTGTCTAAAAATAGGGTTAGTGCAAAAACAAACACCTCCCTCAACCATTGGTATTCGAAAAGCCTACATATGCCAAAGACAGAAAGATAAAGATTCAATTCCTTTCAACAAACTGACCCGATCAATATATCGAAAGTTGAGCATAGTTTTGCTTACAAAGAGACAGAAATGTCGAGGCCAGACAAGTGAAAAAATCCAACAAGTCATCAATCGTAACAAATACCTATTTGAACAATGAGACGACGCATGGGAAGATTTAAAGAAATAACAGCTTCCATGTTATACATGCTTGGTTAATGAAGCATATTTACAAGATAGAATGCCTCAAAGATCTCAGAATATCTCTTGAAGAGCCAAAACTATTTGGAAACATTCCTGATCGAACAGCTTCAGTTTTTTTCTTCAACTCTTTGATAATAATCGATGTCATCAATAATACATTAAGACATGCTACGTCTGCGTCTTTAACTAAGACGAATGTGTTTGTATAATTCAAACAACAAATCTACATAATGAGATCGAACGTCTGCTTGTGTGTATGCCACGTGATTACAGCCTTGATGTTGACATAAAATGGACACAAATTGTTGGCATATAATTTGTAGACATACCAGAACGTGCAATTAAGCTTTTTGTGTAAATTGAACTAAATTGGTACATTTTTCCGATTTTAATTTTTTGGTATTTTTTTAATGTATATATTTGTTAACTTTTAAAAACTCTTTTTACGCAGACCATGCCAATCACTGTTTTTATCCTTCTTCAGTGATATACATTAAAAGAACAAGTTTAGAGCAAAACTATTTCTTACACACGTTGTTCCCAAGTACTATCCGAGTCAAGAAAACATACTCATATACATATCAGAAATCCCCCACCCCCCCTCTGTCGTTTCAGAAGGAGCTCCCTTTTATCACCATCAGGAATCAATATTAATTACTTTACTTTTGATATCCCTCAGTTGTTTATTTAATCATTTAAACTAAGAAAGCCACTTGTTGTGATCGCAGGGGAAACGACATAAAGTATAAAGGCCACCATGAAAAGTGTTTACAACATATTTTATTTTTTCAGATTTTATAATTCATTTATTCTATTTCATTTGAGGCATAGCTTAAAGGGGAAGTTAAAGAAGAAAGGTAAAACTCCTGAACATTTATTTTGGTCTGCTCTATAACCTGAGACCATGTCTATTATTGGCTGTAAATTATTGATTGTGGCTTCGGATTTAATGGAGACAAAATCCACGCATTGCTTGTGGACTTAGGACAATAAACATTGTGTTACGTTTTGTCTGATTTCACCAGTGACCATAGTACCATGACCTATTATTGTCAGAATCAATCAAATTTCAATCAAATGTACAGTCAACGAGGAAAAATAAAAAAAATGTTATCTCACAGCCATAAAAAAAATCAAAGGTTATGTAAAAGATGGATCCCACATAAATGCCCCTACTACGAAATAAATAATGTGAACATTGACAAGAATAATCTAACGTTGTTTGGGTTCGAATCCAGCGTCTCTTGCATGCGTGACGGAGACATTTTGTCAATGAAATTAATAATGAAATGAAAACTAAACTAGAAATATGAGAACTCGTAGAGAGTACAACTACGAACATCAGACGAAGTGACAAAGTACATATAGCAAACAACTAAGGGCCATAACTATGTAAACATATTTTCAAAAAATTGAGAAATATTTTTAAAAGGTCTTTAGAAGAGCCTGTGTGCAATATTGCAGGTTCTTGCTCAGGCGTGTAGCCAGGGGGATATAGGGGAATGTCCCCCCTCCATTTCGAACCAAAATGCTATAGTTTTGCACAATTTTTCAAAATTTCGGAGGCTTCGCGGCCATTGACACACATTTTAGATGCAAAATGCCATAAATTTGCACCATTTATATTTAATCTCAAAAATGTCGGCCACTTCACGGCCATTGTTTAAATTATATCCAAAGTTGCCCACCCATTTCAAATCCTGGCTACGCGCCTGTTCTTGCTCCAACTGTGTTAAATAATGTACCTGAGAATCATAAAGGTCATAAATGTGTTTTTTTCAAATAAATTAGATTGCAGCTTTTAGGGAATGACAAATTAAGCCTCTGTGCACGATTTCAGATTTCTATCTTTGACAATGAAACCAGAGCGTGTATGCCAAAAAATAAGAAAGACATGTAGCAAATACTCAAAGGGGCCATAACTCTGTTTTAAAATTTATATTTCAAAAAATTGTGAAAACTGATTTTAGATAGTCACAAGAAGAGCAATTTTGCAACATTTAAGATACTTAACTCTGAAAATGTGACCACAGCGTATTTTTGCCAAAGTAACAAAGAACATATAGCAAAAACTCAAAAAGGGCCATAACTCCGTCAGTTTTTCACAAGTTTTTTTTAGATTTAAATAGCAAACATTTTTTACCTCGTTTATATCATCCTTCGAAAAAAAAATATGCGAGCAAAATGTCCTTCAAGTTATCGCGTAAACAGACACATACACAGATACACAGACAAGAAGAAAATATACCACTATACAATATTATTGTTCCTTATATATGCTAGCTATATTCTAATCAACTTACAGCGGCCGTCCATTTTTTAAATTGGACAATTTATAAAATTAAACATTGGATGAATGAGAAGCGGTTCTTAACAATGTATTGTATTCCTTTGTAACTTAAAGTGTCCATTCGCACACAGTGTCTCCAAACGCTGTTATAATCGTTATTTAGTGAAAAACCTAAAATAACACATAGTCTCAAAACGTCGTTATCATTCGTATATTTAGTGCAAACACTTAAGTGCAGGAAAACCAAGCCAATTCAAAGAGACAAGTAGACAAGTAGAGAGACTTGAAGATTTCTCTCCCGTTACGTGCATGGAATACTTCAAGTATTACTTGGGGAGTAAATGCTTACCGATTTATCTTTCTAACATTTTAATTGTGATCGTAAATCGTAATAGGATTTGGCAAACATAATTGATACGAAGGGGCTTCTAAAGAAAACGATAAACCTTTATTAAAGTCCAAATGTTACATTCAAGGAGAGGAATGATAATAACTTATAATATATTTCCTCGGAGGGCACTTGTCCCGTAAG
>JAUUEB010383980.1:0-12267 GCA_032362205.1 Clione limacina
TTGTTTAAAGAATACTTGTACTCCTCAAAAATTGATGTATAAACTCTTCCAACACTGACAAAGTTGACCTTGGTGCAGTTCACAAATAGTGTCAAGTAAAGTCAAAATTAAAACTTGACAAACAGGCCAAAGGCTAAAAGCCTATAGAGCCATACAGCTATACTATACTATACTATCACCTGCCTGGCGGATGTTCCTAGCAACGGCGTCAGTGACTGGCCCCACAAAGGATAAGGTGACACTACCCTTTTTGTACTCTCTCGCTTTAATTGGTCGTTGAATGGTGTGACTGGCATTACCGCCCTTAGTGGCTGTATCCCAAGCCGACTTAGTGTAACCTGACACGCTGAGAACCTTTTTAATATGGTCAAGTTCTTTCATTTTGAGTTCGTCATCCGATCATAGCACCATGCATCTGTTTGCAGCGATAACCCCTAATTTGTGTTGAAGAGGCTGGTTGCTTTCAAAGGAGAGGTATTGGTCTGTGTGTGTGGGCTTCCGATATACGGTGAGCGTCAGCTTACCATTCTCGTGTCTCGTAGTGAGGTCATCGAGCATAGGTAGAGAGCCATTGATTTCCTCTTCTCTGGTGATTTTGATGGCGGGTTCTATGGAGTTGATGTGAGCAGTGAGTTAATTTACCAGGGAGTCACAGAGTGCCACTTTGTGTCGACGACATACCTTCTCCAGATGGAGATTTCAAAGAGGAACGTGGAAAGGGCTTTTTCCTCAAACCATTCCATAAACAAGTTGTCGACTATCGGGCTCACAGGGGAACCCATGGCAGCCCCCTCAACCTGTGTGTATGAAGTCCCATCGAACTGAATGTATTTAGTCTTAAGACATGTACATAGAAGGTCCCTGACACGTGTGGCAGTAAGCTGGGTACTATCGAGAAGAGTGTCGTCCTTTTCCAACTTCTCAAGGATCACGTCCAGACTCTGGTCAACAGGCACTTTGGTAAACAGGGCAGTGACGTCGAAAGAGACAAGAACATCTGTATCCCCAAGGGTGGTCTTACCGAGTTCCTCTACCATGCTAACACTGTTTTTTAAGGCGAAGCCGTTCTTACCAACAAGGGGGGAAAGAATGTGTGCTACATGTTTGGCAACTTCATAAGTTATTGAGCCTCGGGAGGCAACGATAGGACGTAGAGGGGCCCCGGCCTTGTGAACTTTTGGCAGGCCATAGAAACAAGGGATCATAGTGGACGTGGGTTAGAGGCGTCTATACTCTCGGTCTTCAAGCAGACCTTCTTTTTTACACTCTTTGAGCTGGTTGACGAGTGTGGCACAGAATTTGTATTTGTTTGTTTGTGCATTCACTTATTCCCTGATCACAATTAATTGTGAATAGGTGTATATTTTTGTCTGGTCTGTCTGTCAACATGATAACTTAAAGTCAGTGCTTCTAGTGGGTTTTGATAAAAAGATGGATTTTTCTGGGATCAAGCGCTTTAAGGGCTAGGCGAGTACACGCCCTTGCACCTCTAGGGAGGGAGGCATGGCTTTAAAAGATTAAGATATCATATCTTTTCAAGTTGAGCTTGTAACATCTCAACACATTTATGTAACAGTCTTGTCTGCTTGTGCACAGTCTGTTAGCCCACAAAGAATGGTTGCTGGGCCATCTGTCACTGACGAGCAGGAAATTGTCAGTGGCAGTCGATGATACTCTGTGTACTGAAATAATGGGGCCCCCTGATTGTTCTTATAAAGAAATTTATCCCATCCCTGGGTCTTATTCAGTTATTTCTTTTCTGCCAAAATGTATAAATTGCATTATGGATCTTCTTATATCCATAACTAGTAGTATTGTTCTATATGTATACAGTTGAAATAAATCTTAGTTGATCAACATAGACTCAAATAAATATTTGTCATCCTTTTCCCCTCTACCAAACCCCCCTTTTTCCATTTTATTAAAAAGTGACAAAACCAACCTTTTATAACCCCCCCCCCCCTTTTTATATTGGAGGTCACATAGTAGAGTCTTGCAAGACAAGTAAATGAACCAAGACTAACATGTCGCTTATTCTTATACAACTCAATTATATAAAGCAATATCTACCTGGGTGTGCATAACTCTAGAGGGATCTTTTGTCCCAAGAGGCCCCAACTGTAGTTCCCCTGTGCAGAAATCCTGCTGCTGAGTCCTCAAACCAATGGCATATGGCACATTTGAAGGCCCAGACTCTAAGTCCGAACCAAACCACTCAACATCCTTGCTCCTGCTCACTAGATCTGGTATGAAAAATGTCAAAATTAACAATTGCTATCTGTCTAATAATACAGTCAAACCTTGATATAACGTAACTCGATACTGCATTGATTTTGACATAATCTATGTTTTTCAAAAGCCCTGAACGTTTTTCCTCTTTTTCTCTATTAATTTCACCTCAATATAGTGTATCTTCTATAGCGTAGATTTTAGTATAACATAACTTATTTCTCATCCTGATATTAATAAAAATCTACCCTAATATTGCGTAGGTCTGAACATTCTTGTGAAAGGTGTGTAAGATAATTTCTTATTTTTCATATTTGTTGTCCATTTCTTCTGTTCATTCTTTAAATTGATTAATGAACAAGCAAACCCATGGCTGATTCAATCAGCACTTAAGTTATTTGAATGTTTTCAAATCTCAAATTTAAGCAGCAATTTTGATAATCTTTTTTGATGCAATTTTTTAATTCAATGTTTACTGTTCCTATGTTTAATTCAGTTCATATATGTATATCTTGCAAATTGAATGTCATGAGCAGGCAAAACCATGCCTAATAAAATCAACACTTTATTTATTTTGGTGTTTGACCAGTGTAAAACATGCATAAATCTGTTATTTTAAAGATCAATCATATTCAAACAAAATGTCTTGATTTACAATGAATGTTTTGTTTATTGTACACATTTATACTTGATAACGGTAGTATAAAGGTTAGCCAACTATTTTCCTCATGTGAAATAGTAAAGTCATGTACCCTGTTTGCCTTTTTTAGGTTCATTTACATAGAAACCTTGATATAAAAAAGATTTTGATATAAAGTAGATTTTCAGTCCTCCCAAATATCTACGTTATATCGAGGTTTGACTATACCTAATATTGTGCATCAAGAAACTTAACAAAGCCTGGGTTTAACAAAATGGTACAATGTAAAACTTGGTGTTAAGTTTTAAGGGTTTTAACATCTCCATCAATTAATTTTATTGTTATATTGGCAATGATAATAATAATAATAATGTATGACTTTTATGAAGCTCATTTCCATAATTGCTCAATGCCCTTTGCATAATTATTACCCCGACAGGCAGGACAGAGACACACATGTGCATTCAGAGTATACAAGTAAATCAATCGACCAACCTTAGTAAACCTACATAGACATTTGCTATAACAGAACACACATGTACATAGAGAGTAGAAAAGGCATCTGCCTGTTAGGTGACTAGCCTTAGTAAACTTACAGAGCCTATAAGTCAGGTACCCATATATAATGCTTGGTGCACAGGAGGTACATTATGCTATCCAATTGCGGGGGGGGTCGAACCCACAACACTTTAAGGTGGCCGGATCTTAAGTCTGACGCCCTAACCACTCAGCTATCTGCTCCACAATGATGCTACATCTTACATGGGGATACATCATCATTTATAGTGTGTTTTCCATGTAGCATGGGGTTACACTTTTCCCCTAGAAAAGGCACCTCGCCATGTGTCACGGTTCAGGGCAAGCTCTGATACATATAAACAGAAATAGCAACTGCACTTGAAAAAAGCTCATGCACCCATTTTCTTACACCTGCTGCATGCAGTCAAAACTGCTGCAAGCAGTGGTTTGGGCGAAACTACATTTCCATAAATTAATAAAAACTTTGAGATATCAATCAAAAGCAAGGCATCTATGACATGTTTAAGTTCATGATATAAAATTCTAAGTCACAATCAATTTTCCTTACTTTACAAAAGGTTTTCTCAAGATAGCAGAGATAGCTTACACCATATATTTCTGATTACTTAAAAAAAAAACTAAGCTTATTTTTGTGTTTTTGAGTTACCAGAATCTGATTTGTGTAAATATTCTATTGTAGTTTTCAAGACTAATATGATGCAGTGTTAGTGTTCAGAGTCTTACTAGATAGTATCACAGGATCATTGAGATGTGACGATTCTAAGTAATCTGATATACTACACAAAAATTGGTAACAAAAAAACAACTCTCGTGATCACCCAAGACGGACAGTTTAGTAAGCAGATTAAACTGAGACCAATTGCGACTAGAAAGAGGTAATGAAGATATCATTTGCGAAAAAAGTTGGAGTATGTGTGACACTGTCATATAGTCAGATATAGTTAATGTGATTAAATATTTAACAAAATAAAAATACAACAAAACTCTTTGATCACTTACTTATTGAGAAAAGTTGTTAAAAAGGATTTAACGTTTATTTTCCATTAATTTCAAAAGAAAATTAATCAAAGGATGTCAGTGTGATATTAAGCAGAATATGCTTTTACATGACCTGCTTAGAAGTGGGAAAAAAATATTCTATCCTCTTACCCATTGTTGTCACTTCTTGTGTTTCTGGATCAACCACCGGGAAATCATCTGTCATCACAACACTCTTATCTAGCTTGACATGCATTGAGAGTCTCTTCTGCTTTCCTTCCGCAGGAATTCTCAAGGCCTCCACTGTGGAAGAAACAGGTTCTTCATTATGTTTTGTTGACTAGTAAATAAATCCAATGAAAAGAGAAAAATGTATGCAACTCTTTTGCCATCAATTTAGCTGAGGATTTCAATGATTAAGTTAGACCACTACTATAAGTAGCTGTTGTTCAAAGTCAGAGAGTATTCTTTTTTGGGCATTGCACAATTTAAGACAATATATACCTGATTTGATAAAAAAAAAGGATGCCTGTTTGGTCATGTTTTCTTTAATTTTCAAACTATTGGCACATTCAAGGTATACATAGAAAAGGGGATTTTTTTTATCTAAGTAACTATATTTTCATTTCAATAAAAAGGGCTTTTTAAATAGGCATTACTTTTTTTATCACACTCGGTAGGTGCTCTACAATTAGTAAACATACCATAAAGAGTTATCTGCTAGAGTGACAGTTGAGGTAGAACCAGGTGGTACCTTTTCAGCTACTTTTCCTTCAATAAGGGACCGTTCACAAATGATGTCATCTTTTTTGGGCCAAAATTGACCCCCCAAACCCTGTCAGCTTTCTTCAGACACCCTCATGCTGACTCCAGCTTATCAGAACATTTTTTATTATGGCACCCGTGACCAATGATTTTAATTAAAAAGGAGGGGGTGTAAAAAACTGGCATCAAAAGATATGTATATGTATTACATCAATTGTGAATGGTCCAACATTTTGCTTTTAAATTCATACACTATTCATTAATATGGATAATAAAGGTGTTCCCTTATTTTCTCTAAAAAGCTGATGTCAGTTTTCTTCAGACCCCTCCCCTCGTCAGCTTTTGCTGAGCCCCTAGCATCCCCCTGGATAACATCATTTGTGAACGCTCCCTAACCAACCACCAAGCCTTCTTTCAGTGCTTCCAATGAGGATTTGTAAAAGTGAAGGATTTTTTAAAACAATTGCAATTTTGACATAAAACAGACCCAAAAATTAGCCATTCAGAGCTATATCAGGCAATAATGAAGAGTTCAAAAAAGACAAAATGAAGGATTTCCTTCAATTGAACGACAATTGGAAACACTGTATATTACAAAAAATTATAGTATGCATATCAAAACAGTTATCTTGAACACTGTTTACAACAATATATTTACCTGTCAATAAAGGGTTCGAGTATCTTGAAAACTGAGGTCATCCATTCTGGTACCTATAAAACACAGATTGTAACAATTAGGAATATAGTTTGAATGCTACATTAAATGTTTAATTAGTAAATAAACTTGCTAAACATATTCAGAGAATTCAGCTTGCTGTGTTTGACTGTTTTGTTTGGTAGAACAAAATTACTTTTATATCTCTTACCACTGAGACAGATGCCATCGTTTGTGGCAAGAGGTGGGGCTCCAACAGATCCAGGCAGGCCTAAGAGTCTAGTAACAGGTAACCACCAGGTTTATGAGACAAGAAAGAAGTCTCTCCATAATAAAAAAAGATTTTGCCCTATTCATGCACAATGGTTATCCATTGATGGTAGCCACAGATGGTTCCTAAGCACACATTCCCTGTCAAGAAACCAACTCATACATGTGTAGAAGTATGAAAAATGTATTGAGAGTTACTCATACATCATCATCAGCATAATATCCATATTTATTTATTTATTTATTTATTTATTAATTTATTTATTTATTTATGCGGCCAGGATTAATCCTCTACAGAGGGTAGGGCCCGCCTGACATGTCTCAAGTCTCCCACGCCAAGCTAGGCGGGGTTGATGGCAGTCATACCCATCACCACCTGATCATCCTGCACGCACTCCTCCCAGGTTTTCTTAGGTCTAACTGGGGCCTTATTTGAGACTATCTTCAGGTTCCTCACTCTATTGATCCATCCCTTCTTTCCATGTGACCAAACCAACGCAACCTTGATCTTCCCACATCCAGCGCATCATGGCTCTGTCATTCCGCTGCAGGCGTTAGGGCACAGGAGGACAAGGTTCAGGTCTCTGAAGCATGCAACATTATGCTTCTTACACAGGTGGAATACACTTTACCTCTGGTTGCCAGTGAGATCTGGCGAGATGTCAGAATCAAGAGTAGCATCTTGAACTTGCCCCAGGCGGACTTGGCATGTGTGATGGTGGCAAGCTCACAACCTCCGCCTGCATGTAGACTAAAAACAAGTGCTGTGGTGGACATATCTGCAACAATTTTTCATTCTTAGAAAAGTTCTTCTTCTTGCATTGAGCAGGTTGACTCAGCTTTGAATATAATTACCAGCTTTTCGATTTGCAATAGCAATAGTTACAACATATCAGAAATTTCCTATGCATTCACTCCCTAGTCTGATTCAGTTGATAACAGACTATCCCACTCTACAGTATAATATCTTCTTCTGCCAATATCATCAAATATTTAAAACATCTAATCTAATCTCACCTTCATTTCTGGGGTAACTAGAGGGTTTTTCACATTGAACATATCCCAGCATCCACATCTATGGAGAAATAAGAATGTTACAGTTAGTCTAAGCAAAAGGTAACAGGGTAAAGACAATGTCTGTCATATGGAGAAAAAGTTTAAACTAGAAAAAAATTGGGAATCATAACCAAATCGTACAATCTAAATTCTACATGCATTACATGTGCAGCTGGGTAAACTCCAACAAACTACTCAAAAAGTTTAGATAAATCAGGAAATCATCCAGATAAGTCAATTTTACATATAAACACTAATACAAATAAAAGAGTATAACAAAGCAGAGTTAACTTTTATACAGAAATCTAGGGCTGCAATCACTGTTGGTGAAGTAATGAGTGTAAAATTTATAGCAATTTTTCTAGTTCATTACTTGTCAATTTTTTCAAAAGGGTAACATTTTGATGAGTTAGATAAGATCCTGATTCCAGATAACTCAATCCGATTTCTATACAGTAGATAAATTTTTTTTACATAAACAAAATTACTGCCAATCCCTAACTTTTTCCCTAATGAACAAAAGCAAAAACGTTTCTGTTTAACTAACAAAATTCTTGAAAATTTAAAAAAATAAGTGAACAGCAAAAAATATTAGCAAAATGACTTATTGTAAGCAAAGTGAAGCAAAAAATGCAGACGAAATAGCTAAAAGACTTTGATTAATGAATTTTACACAAATATCACCAAGAGAAATAAAAATGAAATACATACATTCATGCCGATGTCAGTGGGTTAAATCCTTGGCACAAATCTAATATTTTCAGAAGACAGTTATAAAATAACTTCAACAAAATTCTGTATGCAACAAAAAGAAAAGCTTGGGCCGACAGTTTCATTGAAAACTGTATCGTCTGTTCAAAAAAGATAATATTTACCTCTCTATGGTTGGTACAATACATTTGGCCAGAGCATCAGGAAAGTAATGCACTTGACCAAGTATGTGAATCAAAGCATCAACTGCTATTTGGACTGCACTAGGCTGGTCATTCTCACTCATAACAATACCAGTTTGGAGAAATGATGGGCTGGGATCCATGGGAGAGTTGGAGTCTGTCGAGCTGTCCTTGGAGAGTTGTGGTGTCAATTTACTTGTGCTTGATACCTTGTTAAGGGAACTTTCATTTGAAGACTTAGTCCTGGATGTCAGAGAATAAAAAAACAACATCAACGTTCTGATTAAACACAAACAATCTTTGATGTTTTTAAAAAAAAAAGGCTGACTTTCTATCATACCATTGAGTGTGTAAAGCAGTTTGCTGATGCAAAGTAAGTCAATTGTCAATTAATCAAATTTGGCTTTTGTTTGAGCTATAAGCATGAACAACAAAAATAAACAATAACATACCATAACCCAAAACAAATTGTACAATCAGAAATTGTGTAATTTGCATAAGTGAAAGATGGTCACTATATGAAAAATATGCTCTGGTTTGCGCAAACAACTACAAACTATCCTTGTTAATATGTATATGTATGGTTTAATTACAAATTATTTTTCTCTTGTTCGTGCAAACGTTGATAAGAAAGTAACTGAATATGGGAATAGACTGCTGCAACTGTGTTACGGATGTGATCTTGTTATGCTGAATCTAGAACAAAAATTTGGTGCGTTGGATGTGTGGTGCTACCACTAGAGTGGAACTCTCCAATGTAAAGCTACTGTCCAAAGTTGGGGTCACCCCTATCACAGAGCTTATGCGCCGGGGTAGGCTTCGTTGGTATGGCCATGTGGCAACAAAAGATGAGTGCAACTGGCTAAGGAGAGTCCAAAGAATGGAAGCCTAGGCAAGGGCCGTCCTCCAAAGTCATGGAGTGAGTCCTTAAGAGAAGATTTTAAGTCCAAACACCTTAATCCAGAGATGGTACAGGACTGTCGCGTCTGGCGTAGATCTATTGCATAGTAAAAAGTCAAACCCGCGTAGTTCATATGTCATATGACTACGAATATGGACAACGACTATAAATGATGATGATGATGATGATGATGATGTAGAGTGCGGGATGACAAAAGTGTAGGTGCGTTGACGTTTTGTACCCATAGGGGAGAGAGTGCGATAGATTATGTGTTGTGTAATAAGTATAGTATGTATAAAATCATTGACTTTTCTGTCCATCCAATAAATTGTGTGTCCAACCATAAAATTGTATCTTTCAGTCTAAAATTGAACATGTCATTTAGACAAGACGCTCTCGAAGAAAACATAAGAGTGAAAAAGAGTGTAAAATGGAAAGAAAGCAAGAAAGATGAGTACATATCAAGAATAGTGTCTGATGAGTTTTGTGAGAGAATGAATGCACTGAAATTAGAGTTGACACAGATATCAACCAGGAGTCTTGAAGAATGTAGTGTTGAACTGGGCGATATTTTGATTACGGCTGGTTCAGGGCATGTCTTTGAAAACAATAGGAATAAAAAGAAAGGGGGGGGGGAGAAAAAGTGCACCATGGTATGATCGTGACTGTGTAGAGCAAAAAGAGATATTTAGTGAGGGTAGGCAGATATTTTTAGAAGAAAGAACAGAGTAAAATAGGATATGGATGTGTTCCCAAAGAAATAGGTACAGGAAAATGTGTAGAGAAAAAAAAGAAAGAATATAGTAGAACGGAAGCACACTTCTAGATGTAAGTAAGTAGGAATTTTGGACAGATGTCAAAGGTAACTCTCTCTCTCTCTCTCTCTCTCTCTATTGCATTCACTAAATCAAAGGTAACAAAAGAAGGGGTGCAGTACCAGATATAAATTTTTATGAACACTTTAAGAGGTTAGTAGAAAGGGAGTGTAGGGGAAGCGGGTAGGGAGGAAATACGTTTAGAAAATGAAATGGCTTCTGAGAACAACAGCTAATTATTAGATGCTAAAATAAGCATGGAAGAACTTCAAGAAGCAATTAAGTGCCTAAAGAAAGATAAGGCAGCAGGTTAGGACAATATTCTTAATTAATTTATTATAAATGCTTCTTTCGAGGTGAAATGTATGATATTGATGATTTTTAATTGTATTTTATCTTTGCAGTTTTTTTTGTCAATCCGGGCAGTAGGGAGTATTGTACCAATGTTTAAAAAGGGAGATAAATTTGAAGTTAATAACTACTGAGGTATCACAATTCTCAGCTGCCTGGGTAAGCTGTTTACTAGAATTATAAATAATAGACTAAATGCGTGGGTTGAATCAGAAAAGTGAATGACCGATGCACAATTTGGATTTAGGAAAGGGAGAAGAACTTTAGACTGTCTGTTCATCCTTCATGGGCTTATAGAAATCTTGATGGCCAAGGGGAAAAAACTTTTTTGTTGTTTCTTGACAGGACAGAGCTGTTTACTAAATTATCAAAACTAGGAGTTAGTTCAAAATGTATAAATGTCCTTAAAAGTATGTATTCACAAATAAAATTAGTTGTCAGAGGTGAAAATAATAATAATTGAATTTATCTAGCGCTTTCCCTTTGGAAATAAGCTCAAAGCGCTTTACAATTATTTACAGCAATCGAAAGGAAAGGTGTAAAATGTACATAATGCATGTACACAACCACATACATCCACACACGCACGCCATTAAAATGAATACAGATAATTCTAAAATAAAAACAAAATATCAAATTAATAATACATTGGTCTTTCTAATTAAATTAAATGGGGAGTACTTTTACTCATTGTGTTGATTGTTGCAAGAGGAGAGCACCTCACCTGTCCTTTTTTCTCTGTTTGTTAATGATTTAGAAAGTTCACTAACCAATGATTCTATAGGTTCACGTGTTGAGGATATTTTAATAAAGCTTTTGATGTTTGCCGATGACATGAGTATTCTAAGTGAAACAAGGGATGGACTACAGGCTGGCATGGATAACCTTAACCCATGTTGTACAAAACGGGGAATAACTGTTAGTACCCAGAAGACAAAAGTTATGGTTTTCCGTAAAGAGGTTAGTTAGGAGTAAGGGATCATTTGTATTATGGTGGGGAGCCTATAGAAGTTTTTTCCTCCTTTAAATATTTAGGTTTGCTGTTTAACTACAGGGGGGCTTTTACAGGTTGCATTCAGGATTTAACAAATTCAGCAAGGCAAGCCTTATTTTCCCTAAAGACGTATTTTCACAAAAACCCAGAAAACTCACGTATTCAGTTACAGCTATTTATTATGATGATCGTTCCTATTTTGAGGTATTGTAGTGAAGTGTGAGGTCTATGTAAAGCGGACCCAATTGAAAAGTTTCATTTATCATTTTTTAAGAACATATTATGTGTTAAGTCGAGCACTCAAACATGTTTTGTTTACGGAGAGTTGGGTATATTTCCATGTGTTTATGATTGAAACAGCAAGGTGGAATGTAAGAAAACCTGATGTGAGTGAGGGAAAATGTATTACTTGTAATGTTATTGAGGATGAGTATCATTGCTTGTTGGAATGCCCAAAATTTGTAAATGAAACACAAGCATGTGTGCCAGAAAGACTGAGAAAATGACCATTCCTTAAATTTCTAAATGCCATGAACATACAAGAACAAAGAATGCTTGGCTTATCATGCTTTAAGGTTCAAAAGGAGTACACAAGGGATTTATTTTTATAGTATTGAGAGTTTCTTGGCGTGGATGAATATTACCACAAGTCTTCATCATTCGCCAAATGCAAGAAAGATTCCTGGCAAAGAAAAAGACCCTCCACCTGACCTTTATTGACCTAGAAAAGGCATTTGATCGTGTTCCACGAAAGGTCGTCGAATGGGCACTTAAAAAAGTCGGCGTAGATGACTGGATCATCAGGGTTGTGCTTGCTATGTACAAGCTTTGCAAAAGCGCAGTAAGCATAAACAACACCATTGGGGAGGACTTTGAAGTGAAAGTTGGTGTACACCAGTGCTCAGTCCTAAGCCCCCTACTTTTCATTATTGTCATGGAGGCTCTGTCAAGAGAGTTCAGAACAAGCCTTCCCTGGGAGTTGCTCTATGCTGATGACCTCGCTCTGTTGGCAGAAAGCCTGCAAGACCTTGAGCAGATGTATGTGGCATGGAAACAAGGCATGGAAACCAAAGGCCTTCGTGTGAACATAAATAACACCAAAATGATGGTGTCCCAGCGTGGCCTCAAACCACACAATAAGTCGGGTAAATTCCCATGTGGTGTATGCCAGAAAGGTGTG
>JAUUEB010384091.1:0-12267 GCA_032362205.1 Clione limacina
TAGCATACAAGTAGTTTCTTTACCGATTTTCTTCTTCTTTTATAGTAACCATCTCGAAATGGTGGCATTTTATCATATTTAGTTAAAAGTGATATAACGTCATAATACATGCTGATTCTTTAATATTGACGCAATTGAATTCGAAATATCAAAGAAACTGTAACAGATAAAAAGCATGCGGTTTTCTGTAACGTATACAAAAGATATGACATTTTGGTTTGATATACAGCAGTTCGGATGCGTTGTTCTCGAACCCCTGCTTTCCTTAAGTCAGGCATAAAGAAGACCAGACCTAGTACGTCTGTTCTCAAAGAATCTTCATTTGTATTACGAATGTTTATGAGAGTGTCTAGAGGAGAACATTCTAATCAATGAAAGTTTGACATTTTCGACAAGTTCAACCTTCTGATGGGTATTGTCTTTCTGGTATTTTTTTGTGATACGCAAAGATAAAGATAATAAAGTTCGAATCCGGTTTTTTTATTATATTTGTTGTGTATTGATATATGTTGAGTATACGAATTATATTGGATGGCGTATAAAAATAGCGTCAATGTAAGATATGTTTGATTGTTGCTGCGTTTTTCCTTTTTGGTCGAAAAGGCGTAGCCTTTGAGATCAATAACGAAATAACGAAGCAACAATCAAAATATCCCCCGAAAAGGCGTAGCCTTTGAGATCAATAACGAAAAAACGAAGCAACAATCAAAATATCCCCCGAAAAGGCGTAGCATTTGAGATCAATAACGAGAAAAATTAAGCAACAATCAAAATATTCCCCGATACTCAAAGTTTTTCAACCATTGATGTGTTATTTTCAACAATAAAAATTTGAGCCAGACCACAAGCTAATCATTCCAGTGTCTTAATGACCTGGCCTATGTGCACCGAAAACTTATATCGAAGTAATCATAGGGCAATAACTTATTGACATTCGGTTATCTATATTCCATTTGCACCTGTTATAAATCAACATTATTTTAGATATGTCAAACTACCCACACAATATATCATGGTTAATGAAACGTTTTACAGAAAGTATTTCAGACTGCTGTGGCGACTTTCACCCATTTGATATTTATAAATGTGCATTGCTAACTCTCTTATATTACAATGTTTAGTGATGCTTAAACAACAGCGATGCCAGTTTGAAAATAGCAAAGTGCATTAAGCGCATGTCAATAATTTAGGGAGATATATCAAAATGATTTTCTAAATGTCAATGGGTTAGAGTTCTATTGTTTTGTCTGTCCCTGTTGCTTTTTTATCTTACAATTTATAAAATGACAAACACACTGGCGTCATGGAGGTCTACAACATAGATACTTCCCGTCTCTGCCAAGTTCAAGTGCTATTTAAGTTCTTGGCCGAGCATTGTTATCATTTGTATGTGATTTTAACATTCATGTATGTTAATATCTAGTGAAACTGGTGTCAATGATGCCTAAGTAAAACATTTACTTAGAAATAGCATACAGTGCTTTTTACACACTTATGTTATTACAAATATTTTGCTTTAAAACGTTAAAGCTAGCAGGTGACCGTTATCTTCTTTAGAATGTACTCCTAATTAATACTGGTTGATTGCTACAGTTTGAATAAAGTACGTTAATATTTCTGAATTTTGCTCGGATCCCGACTTTGTTGGCTACTATTCACCAAGCAATCGTTAGCGTGCGCAGCCTGGTTATGTGATCTACGTTTCATTGTTCGTTTTCGATAAATCTAGGTGATTCATCCTGCCTTTCAATTAGAAACTAGAGATACAAGCATTGATGTTATGCGTTTACTGTCGCATGATCATTAAGCACTGCCTGACCGAACCACGATGTCCAGCATTTTTCTTAGGGAATAGGGGGTCAAACCAACAACGCTTTAAGACAACCAGATCTGAAATACTCTGTCAACCACCTTTTTAACTATCACAAGCCCATCGTTTTATTTTTAAGAGTACGCTTTACTCAGACAGGCCAACTATGTTTAAAGAAGTAAGATAAATCCCTGTAATTTGACTGCTTGTAAAATGTTGTTATTTTTTGTGGATTACACACATCTACAGACATACATAATGTTATGGGAAACAATGACTGAGAAGACTGATATGGAGATTGAGTGGACGATTATTATTAATGTATTTTTTGTCGAATGAATGCTAACGTGACAATGATAACTCTGTGATTTGAACATGGTCAATGAGCACGCTGCAGTTCATGGCGGGTATGCAATACCCCTACAGCACATTCGTGAATCAACCCTATAGGGAAAACCAAACTAAACATCTGTTGACAGGCAGAACATATCACAGTGTATCCGTGATCAGTTATGAGCGGTGTTTTAACTCAGATAAATAATTTTTGTTTTGTGATAAGCGTGTGTATTTTTGGAAAGCGTATATCATCCTTAAATATACAATATCCAAACACTCAATACGTAGATAACATATCAGTCACATCATATTGATATCACTTGATAAACAGTCTCGATTCACAGAATGGTGTTGTGTCTTAGATATTAAATGATTATTATCTGAAGTCTTATCTATGGCCTTAGCTTGACTAATAAGGAAGCGCCATCGGCAAATCAGAGACCCAGGTGTTTTGCTCAAGATACTTCCAAAATAAACAAATATATGTTGATGTGTATTCAAAACAACTTGGCAAAACCTGTTTGTATCTCACATGTCAAATATGATATCAGATGTGATAATGATAATATTGACGTAACATAGTTGTGATTTGTGTACGGTTGTCGTAAATATTCTGCAGATACAAGTCTATAAAACAAATGTCATAGATCTGACGATAATCAACACCGTTTCTAAAGCCAGAACGAAGATACTACGCAGGGAATGTCACAATCAACAAAATTGAGTTCATAGTCATAGACAAGTAAGAACAAGTTACATACTTTATCATGGTGCAGACATAAGCTCCATTCACAACCCTTACAACTCATGAAACTAAAGTTACAAACAGTCGATACTCGGGCAAAATAATCTTGGATGAACCAGAACCTTTAGGACTTCATTGAAGATCTTAAAGCAGTGAAACATTGTCTAGGGTAACAGTGAGACCTGAACATAGACATAGAGTAAACATTTTCAGAAGCTAAGAGGGACTGACTTGCGGATAACTGTAGGGAACTCGAAGACTTACATGAAAGACCTGAGAGGGAAATGAAAAAGACAGACAAGCTTCCACAGAGCAAACATCAATAATAGATAAGATGACGATTTGTTTGAGAAAGAAGACACCCTACACGTTTGGTAGAGTTTATTGTTAGACTATTCGAAAACACCAGATGTGAAGATCACTTAAACTAAAGGCACTTCAATTTTTCAGAATGAGTTTGAAGCAGCTGAAAAAGTTTCAGAAGCCTTAACAGAGTGAGTAGAATTATTAGGAAAACGGTTGACCCGAGCAATGTGACATCTCAACAGATATTGACAATCCTGAACTATAGATGAAACCGTTCGTTGTGGATCCACACATGTGGCAATGAGAATGATCACTGGTAATGCAGCAGCTCCCTCATATAAAACTGAACACAATTTCGAGACCAGCATATTAAGTTAAATTAAGCAAAAATTATGAATTATATCTAGTTATACTCTATAATCTGGACTGATAGGATCAACTCGGCTTTAAAGTGTACCAGTTTTCTACTGTAAAATTCAAACTGATAAAGAATCAACAAAAACCTATCTTCTTCAAACGTTGTATTCATCTCTTAGCAGTCATTTTGTACAATTACATTTAATTATTGTGTAACTATAAAAGACTATCGTGTTGATGCAAACATATTTTTTTTAATTTAATAACACATCATCAAACTAAAAAAATCTGATATTATCTTAAATTATCCAGACCATCTGATAACCGAAAAAATATAATCCAACATATAATCGGAGGACCAAAAACAATAATCCCATCCACTGCAATCTGATACTTAATGTTAGTAATCCGTATCGAATATTTTCAAAATACAAAACATCTAGTTTAAATAAATATAAAAACCTAATTGATTAGACACTGAACTTCCTTTTACTTTTCAAACCAACCGCTCCAGGAAGATCAACAGAGCAACGTTAAAATGAACCGACGAATCGGAACAAAACAAATACATTAAATCCTTACTCGTAAAAAACATTTCGAACTTTTACAGCTGTCACGTCCGGTTTTACAAAATGTAATTAACCAATGACGTTTAGGTCACTATGACCCAGCGTGTTTTCGATAAATAGTGACACAAGGTAATTAAGACTGAGACATGTGTCGACAAATGATAACAATGTTGTTTAGTTAAAACTAGAAAGATTACAATGTCAGCGTAACCTAGATAAAGAATTAAGGTTACAAAAAAACACATCATTAACATCTTAGTTAGAAAAGGATTAAAAGCAACTATTGATTTTTTTTTGTCTTCTAATCGCAATTGATTTTTTTTAATCTTAACGAGGTTAATAAATAATTCACAAGCTTGTTAATTATTTAAATAAGTTCTCTTGCGTATTCACTACGTGAGGAGTTTGAACCATAACTAGAAAACTGAGTACTCGAAGAGAGTACAACCACGGACATCAGACACAAGTAACAAAGAACATAGCAAACAACTCTAGGGCCATAACTCTGTGAACATATTTTTGTTTTCAAAACATTAGACTCCAGCTTTTAGGGACCTACGAATTAAGTCTTGGTGCAAAATTTCAAATGTATATATTTAACGATGGGATCACAGCGTGTTCGCAGAAAATGTACAAAGACATAAAGCAAAAACTCAAAGGAGCCATAACTCTGTTGTTAAATTGATAATTCAAAATAATATGAAAAATGGTCACTAAAAAGCCTCTTTGCAAGATTTCAGATTCTTAACTCTGCAGATGTGACCACAGCGTGTTTTTGCCAAATTAACACAGAACAAATAGCAACAAAATTCAATAAGGGCCATAACTCCGTAAATGTTTCACAAATATGTCTGGATTTAAATAGCAGAATTTTTATTTTAAGTCTACATCATCCTTTCAAAAATGAAAGTAATCCAAACAAATTGCTCAAGTTATCGCGTAAACAGACACACAGACAAGATGAAAATATACCACTGCACAACTTAATATAATTGTGCGTGGAATAATGCACATCATCACCAATATCTCTATCCCCACCAACGGTAGCACGTAAGGTTCTAGAGCCCGATTCATTTAAAGTATAGTATAAAGAATCGTCTATGGACACATGCTGGTATATGAAGGTGTTTTTCTTGGCTACGAGGTTAAAAAAAACAAATGCATATTATAGTCAACATTTTTTTATTTTTTTATTTCCAAATTAAATCTGTGAAAATACTGTAACTCTAAATGTGCACCATGTATTACTTTGTTATAAACATTCTGGAAGAAGATAGCCCGTACACCCATAAATAGGCCCACATTCGTTGATTCGGGCGCTTTTCCCCATTGTTCATATTCTCTTGACTCGAGGTATTCACTTCTCTTTTAAAAAACCTGGCTAGTCACTGAGCAAAAGCATAAATCAAGCAACAACAAAAAGGGGGGAGGTGGAAAATAAATTAGTGAATAAATAAGCTGGAACTGAACGTCATAATATGAAACGATGAAGTTTAGTTTCCACTGACATGAAGAAATAAAACAACCAAACACACTAATTAAAGGAGTTGGTTCCAAAAGTCATAATGTATGCGTGACCTCCCTTTGAGATGCAAGAGTCTTCAAATGTCACCATTTATAACCCATTTTCAAAACAATTTGACCATTGTTTTAATCAAAGCAAAGATTGTCCACCCTTTTAAAACCCTGACTACGCGCCTGCCCAACTAACAAATACTATTTCTCCGTCTGAAATTAGTATTAATTTTAGGAATAGCGAATTTTCGTTCAGAATTTCAGCAATTTTTTCAATAATTTTGATTTGGAAGGTATTTAAGAAAAATAAGATACAATTTGCCAAATTTGTAATGATCTTCAAAGTGGTCCACTTCCTTTTTTTGTACCATAGAAATTATGTTCATAAATAGTTTAAAATTGTGCGTGCGCTTAATTTAAACATGCATGAAATGTCTGTTTTGCTAGTGCAGACGAACCAGACACCGGATATAGAGGCTCTGGTTAAAAGCAAAGAGCTCTGCGCGTGGCTTTACAAAAATAATCTAAAGTTAGAGAGTTATTTCAATGCAGCTTGGCAATATTTTACTTATTTTAATTGTTTATTGACCGAGGTGAAAATTTAATCCAAGGGCTCGTCATGCGTTGATTGTTTTCGTTTCTCTCCATGACCCATAGGGTTTAAATGACCTCAAAATGGTTTGTCTGAATTGAGTTGCTGTTTATTGTTTTAGCTTTTAGTTAAGTTAAATATGTGGAACCCTTCCAGTTCAATTTGACCTTATAAGCATTTCAAAGTTTGCATTGGGAATCTCTTTCCTTTCATGTGTTGACGACTAAGTTCACATGTTAATTTTTTATTTAGTGGCCATAAATAAACATTTAGTTAAAAAAGGCCACCCTGTGCAGTAATCAAATGGGAAGATATGTAGATTTGCCAAAGAGCGTAGTTTTTTGTTTTTTTTTAAACTTTTGTATTTAGGTTTGTAGGCGTAGGTTTGACTGTATCGAATTGTCTACCGCCCCCTTACAATAACTATTTGGATAGCAATAAGATATGTTTCTTTATTTTACACAGAACAACCAAAGAGTTCAAAAAAAATTGAGTAGTAACTGATTATAAGCGTATCTTCAATCAACGATTATGTAATTGACTAGCCCACATAAAAAAAAGTTAAATCTAACCTACCGTCAATATTTGCAATATCGTTTAATGCATGTTTTTTTTAACTGTTTAAGTTTTTTTTCCCTGAAATGTACGGCATATAAATCATTTACCGCTATCAAGTCTGTCTCCGAAAAGCAAAAAAAGTGGTTCGGTAACATAGCTTGAATGAAGGCTTTTTATTTAAATCCCTTTACAAAGAGATAATCCAAAACCTATATCATCTGTCGACACATTATAAAACAGTCAAACAACCTTCAAGCCTCTTTTATCAAATGAATTATCTCATTTATTTTTACGCTATTTTATATTCCTGGTTCAATGTTATTGTAAAATGTATCTATATATGTTTGAACATTAAGAATAGTTATCTAACTCAGAACTATTGTTACGTTTATTCAAACTATTTTGAGCAACAGATTGATACACATTAATGCATTCGCATAGAAATATGGTACATTCTGATCTTTGTAAGAAAATATAAAACAATCTAAAATTACAAAATTATTCCAATGCATCTTGGCAAAATTTTCGTTAAGCTTATGTTTTCCATTTGCTGAATGTAAATCAGAGACAAATATCCCATGCAATAAATATTGGCGATACTCTTTGTTGACATAATATAGGACGGCGAGGGTTACACCACGAGGAAGCGAAACGCAGGACAGGTAACGCGGCTGAACAAACTTGCAGGGCAGCAACGACAGGGTGGCAACTAGGAAGCAACACACAGAGCTTAACGTAAACAAACACTGTGCATCGTGCTAGGAGTATCGATACTTCACCACGTTGATCGTTCACTTTTGTTTTTGTTAGTTTGATTATAATATATATAACGCAGGTTTTGTATTTTTGAAAAATCACCAAACCTTTATAAAATATGCCAAGTGGAATCAAATGAATACTTGCTGGCTGAGTTTATCTACCCAATAAATGGCAAACTCGTTAGAGATCGATGGTTAAATATCGATCTCGTTAAAACTCGATCGATATTCATTCATCGATATCTAACTTGTGTGCCATGAATATGGTAGATAAACTCAGCCAGCAAGTGTTCACTAGTTATTGTTTGAATAACGATCACAAATTTAGACCCTATGAGCTTGGCAAATGGTGAACTTTATTCTGCATGTTTATTTTATCTGTTCGCGAACTATTTGTTTTTGATGACTGCCACGTTCTTTTTGTATTAGTGACCTCTACCTCCAATATATTGTTGTCGCAAACTAAATATGTGGAACATTTTCTCTTACATTTGGGTTTATATACATTTCCAAGTCTGCTTAATGGTTTAAGTGTTGTTTTTCAGTTCGTTAACTTGGAGCTCTATAAAGATATATTGTGTTGAGTATGTTCGTCTGGTCTTTGAATATGTCTGTCCATCTATGTGGCTGTCTGTCTGTCTATTAAAACGATAACGACTTAAAACAAAAGATGCTTGGATATTTTTCCTTTTGGGTAGGATAGCAGGAAACAACATTTTATTTTTCGCATGAAAATCAAGACATATTTGTGAAACATTTACTGAATTAGGGCACATATTGAGGTTTTTGCTGTTGGGGGAACCAGGACTTTCAATACTGTGTTCACATGATGATTCCACGAAACTCCCCTGTGCCTGCTCTCTCCTGACTATTGATGACTCTTTCTTAAACCCTTTTGATAAGTTAACACTACTTAATGTAATTATAAAGAGAAAGATGAGTTGTCCTCCTCATCAACCTTAATTATGCTGATATAACATACCATGATAACACGTTGTCATAACATCCTGGCTATTTACATGCTGTTTGTTACGTGTTCGTATTTATTTTTTTTCCCTTGAACTCTCCTATATCTAGACTTTTCTTATTTTATTCATTCCAGATTATACTTGCACTCTATGAATGCATCCGCGGAATTCCAATAATACTTGACAAAAGTGATATTTGAATATGTTTCCTCTTTCAAATTGTTAATTTTTTTTTCATTGTTTTTGTGCATAATACAGAGCTGACTATTAAATACAAGTCCTTATTAATTTGTTACTTAAAATAAAAACTATTAATCTTGTCAACCTTCTAAAAACCGAATCTCTCATCTGTATATAAAATGCATGACATCTGTTTAAAAAAAATAGACAATGCTTCGTTATGAAGCACCAAACTTTCATTTCTGTTTCAAATTAACCTCTTCAAGTAGATCAAGGTGGCGCTCTCTTTATTGTTAAAACATTCCAAACTTGCACTTGCCGCGTGAAGTTAAACAAAAGTTTAAATAAACAATTGCTGTAAGGTCACTATGACCCAGCGTGTTGTAGAGAAATAGTTTTACAATGAACTCTTTACAAGACAAAAACAAATAAATACATTATTTCCGTAAACGTTAACACATTTAAACGTTCATCTGTTACGTTAGTTGTATAAAATTATAATAGGTAGAGGTTACTAGACCTCAGCGTATAAACGATCAATAGTTAAACTAGGCACTTTGGAGCGATACAAGTGTGTAAACGTGTTGTTAAGTTATAATAAACTTGGTGTTTAGTGTCAGCGGTTAAACAATAATAAACAATGACTTCGTCGAATTAAAAAAACACAATACAATAAAACAACGAATGAGAAAATGATGAAAATATTATAAACAAATATGCTTGTTTGATAATGTATAGGGGTGGCCGAAAGTCCCGCACCCCGATACGTAGGAAATTAGTTTGTTTCTATGTACAACCTGACAACAGTACCCTCTATGTTTAGTTACGCCGCGCCCTTAACGATCTTTTGATTCAGATTATGTAACTCGTATAGTATACAAGATATATTAATCATTAACTGGGTCAAATATGGTATCATTTCAACGATTAACAAAAAGTACAAGGGATTCGGGACTTTTGGCCACCCCTTGGATGTTATGAAATACATAGCTTTTTTGTTCAACATAGGCAGTTGGTAAGAGTTGGGAAGTATATCAATGCATTACGTTCCGGCTGCTTTTCTTCCAAATTACATCTACCGATTGATTGTTAATGTGTGTAACCTACACACATAACATATATTTAATCGTCAGTTAACACTATGACTAATGTCATGATCTTGTGTCCTTCACAACAACAACAAAAACACAATGTTTTGGAAAAATGTTGTATCAAGTATAATTTAATCTATGGTCGAGAGCAATATATATCAGCCAAACTGTCAGTGTTCTGGTCGAGTAGAGTAGTAAACTACTCGAGTAGCCTTCAAGTAGTTTTGTTGCTACTTCTACGCTACTCGAGAAATCACACAAATGTCTGAGTACTACTCTACTCGATTAATCTGTCCTCACTACTCAAAGACTACTCTAATCGAGTAGTCTTCGAGTAGTTGGGAAAGAAATAAACATATTTAGCGTTCTATTTCTGATCAATTTTTGTAAAATTTTAATTATTTTTTAATACATTTTACTCTTAACACAACTGTTTAATATATTTTATCGTTTTCTTAAATTTTGTGAATTGATAATGTACATAATGCAATAATCTTTCAATTTAAACCTTTATTTTTTTTAATTTAATGGTTACTATTTTTTAGTGACCATTCAAAGACAACTGCGAGTAGTTGTAAATTGAGAGTTTTCTTAACATCTAGCTCAGAGAAATTAGTTGTGCTACGTAATGTAATGAGCCTGGGAATGTTCGGAAAGCGTATATCATCCTTACATATAAAATGTCTAAAAACTCATTACGTAGATAATATATCACTTTGGCAATACTAACATCACTTAACAACATCTATTAACAGAATGGTGTTGTGTCTGACATATCACATGATTGTTATCTGAAGTCGGGTCTTTCATTTCTGCAAGCTTAGTTGAAATAAGACAACTATTGGAATCATAAAATTCACAGACTCAAGTGTTTTTTTTAAGACACTTCTTAGATAAACTAAGATATGTTGGGTTATAGTCACAACACTCGGTCATGTTTGTTGTTTATCCTTCTATGGGGCTTCGTTGTTTGTATCTCAAATGTCAAATATGATATCAGATGTGATAAAGACAATATTGACGTAACATAGTTGTGAATGATGAACGTTTGACGTTATATATTCTGCTTACATAAGTATAACAAACAAAGGTTATGACTTCCACGGTTATCAACACATGTTTCTACAAGCCGTGACAAAATGTCTACAATTGGAAAAGCACAGGGAATTTCACAATAAACAAAAAATGATTGCATAGTCAAAGTTAGAACATTATTGTTGCAGAACTTATCCTGATGCAGACATTAGTTCATACCACAACCATTATGTTGCAACAAATCAAAATGAAGTAAACGAGGAAAACAGTCAGACTTTAACAGATACATTAGGAGATTTTATTCAACATCTAAGAAGGAAGGGCTCTCATCAACGTGCAGTGAAAGACTTACATGAAATACCTCGGAGAGAACCGAAACACATAATTGGGGGAAGAACAGGATACACCAGAGCAAACTCTGTGAAACTACAAAAACACGTTTACCGAAGGCCGTTCCACTTTTTTAGAAAGATGTTCAAGCAGGTAGGCATAGTTTCTGAAGCCCAAAAAGAGTGAGTAGAATCATTTAGACAACAGGTGATCCGATCTATAACAGAAAGCAATCTGATATATTAATTGATATGTACAATCCTCAAATATCAATCAAACTTGTTAACATTTTGAATTTCCTTCAATTTTGGATATCATAATCTGTCGTAATGAGAATGACCACTGGCCATGTAGTCATGAATGTCTGTTTAAAAATAAAGCTGAATCAGAACTTAATATGAAGATACAAGGTTTTTGGAGGATACGAATATCGTACATCTGATTAAATGTTGTTGGTCTGGCCTAAGGCCATTTGATGCAATTGTTATTAATGCATTGTTTAGTGCTACAAATCTCCCACGTGTTTTATCATAATTCATCAGCAAACTTGTGTCTCTGTTGTTACATCAAAATGGTATAAAGATGACATCAACTACCTGATTTATGCATTAACATGTCTTATATACGAGATTAATATCTCAGTGTGGATACAAATCTCTCTGGAACTCCAACACAACAAGATTTTAAAGTTCAATTATTAAAGGAGTTCATTTGTTAGACTGTGTCGGGCGAACAATTCTCGCGATTTATTTTGTTGAAGAAACAGCGGCACCTGCACCTGTAATTGATATCAGAAATGATAATTGACGTTGCACTGCACATACAAACGAATGCGTGATATCGTTAGTTACGGTTGGTATGTGTAATTTACATCAAATACATATTTCTATAATTACTTCTGTCATGAGCTGTATGATGACACAGCAGAAGAACAAGTATGTAATTGATTCTTCATAACGCGGTGTCAGCAATGTTTGATCAGACATGTGTGAGTAAATATCTTTTAATGGAATCATGTTACAGAAATTATTTAATTGCTTTATGTATTATTAAGCACCTGCGTAAACATTATATACAGGTTTTCGTGAGTCTTTTCGCAACTTAAAACAGGTGGTAT
>JAUUEB010384202.1:0-20640 GCA_032362205.1 Clione limacina
AAATATACCCCGAGTCACAAATTGTGATCGGGGAAAAATAAAATAAACGTGATGAAACTGGCTCATCAAAGAAGCAGTCTTTTATCATATACACATAGCAGCTTCGCGTCCCAGGAAGTTGAATAACTATCTGAAAACAGTGAAATCATAGCAATGGAATAACTCAGGTTTCGTCTCTCCAATAAGTAAATACAAACTGAGCTAGAAACTAACAAAATAAAAGACGAAATAAAATGTGAATTGCGGAAGACATCTTCCCTATGTCTGAACAAGTAAAAATTTCATTGTTCCCTTCGCCAAAACGGCGACCACTAACCACCATTCGAAGACAACTGTTTTCTAGATGTTTAACGTCTCCATCAACACATGTAAGGTTATATCGGCGACGGCCACTCATACAATTGTACGTGCTGCCACACAGAGGATAAAAGGTGAAGCACTATTCGTACTCACCGCCCAGTCGTTTCATTCTGACACTGGGCCAAAAAGTCTTCGCAAGAATATATAAATGCCAGGCGAGAATGCTGCTTAAATCAAAATTTTAAAGTCTTTAATATAACCTGGCCAGAATTCGACTTGATTTTCATCTTGATAGGAGGACGCCTTTACCACTCGGCTATCAGAGTCGTCCAACCACTCGGGTATCAGAGTCGTCCTACCACTCGGCTATCAGAGTCTTTACTGCTATCAGAGTCGTCCTACCACTCGGCTAATAGAGTCGTCCAACCACTCGGGTATCAGAGTCGTCCTACCACTCGGGTATCAGAGTCTTTACTGCTATCAGAGTCGTCCTACCACTCGGCTAATAGAGTCGTCCTACCACTCGGCTATCAGAGTCTTAACGGCTATCAGAGTCTTTACGGCTATCAGAGTCTTTACGGCTATCAGAGTCTTTACGGCTGTCAGAGTCGTCCTATCACTCGGCTATTAGAGTCGTCCTACCACTCGGCTATCAGAGTCGTCCTACCACTCGGCTATCAGAGTCTTTACGGCTATCAGAGTCTTTACGGCTATCAGAGTCGTCCTACCACTCGGCTATCAGAGTCGTCCTTTATAAAACAATAAATCAATAAATATATCGGTTCAAACAAATAACAAGTAAATCTTCCAACTGTAACCATGGCAATGTACATATCAGAGTATCTTCTGAAGTCGGATAACTCCCGCCTTCTGGGTGAAGTGGCGCTTCAAAATATCCAAACACTAGAGTGTAAAGCAGTGTCTAACGAAAGACCAGTCCTTTTGGTTTGATATCCACCAGTTTGATTTCTTCCGAGTAAATAGTGGATGAACGATACACACAATACAAACAAACAAGTTAATCAAACAATCATCACTGACAAGATAAAGGAATATCCTATATAGCATTCTTTTGTTTCTAATGTAGACAAATGAGGAAATGCTTTTGCAAAGAGTAAAACCTATTACAAAAACGAACAATTTTGTTTTCACTAAGGAAAAGTAACATCTGAGCAGAAAAAATGTGTTTGAGTTTCTTCTTTATTAGCAAAAAAATCAGGTAGAATAATTATGAGAGTTTTTATTATTGACTAATATCAAACACATCAAAAGGCTTTGCTCTATAAATAATCTTTGAAGTTTCTGATATGTAATACGAACATATATTTATATGTAATAAACATACGAGTATGATTATCTCTTAGTTAACTATAATTCTTAGACGAAATAAACTTTGAACTTTTTTGTCTCATTTATTAATCTCTTATGTTGTCAACGAAATGACATGATTTAAAATCAGCCGGTCTATAATTTTAAATTGATGATTGAAGCCTACAAGTTATTTTTTTCATTATATAAGATACGTGAGGTATGGCTGTTAGGAATGTTGAGTCTAATGAGAAAATTCTCCATATCCCAAGATACGTAATTATAATGTTAAATGTCCTATGATTATGAAATATTTCCTCGTCGATAAGAGTTGATACAAAATGACGTTGCGTTTTTGTACACTTTCAATTTTGTTAAATGAGCAATTTAGATCTGAACAACAGAAGAAATTTAAAAGACTGTAAAAATATCGAACAATTAAATAATCTCTCATGAATATTCGAAACATTAATCTGAGTATAGCATCAGAATTATTTAAACTAACTTGAGCTATACCGGGTTAAACACGCAAGTTATCTATGTTTTTTCTTGTTAGTTTGGAAGTGCATCTTATTCTAAAGATAAATAGTGGAAGTATCGACATTAGTTCTGCTCTTTAAAAAAGCATTTTGGTTCTTAGTTGGTAAACATATTCAAGACATTCGTTTTTATCGCAAAGTTTTTCAGAAATTTTAGTCGGTCAAATTTGTAGAAAGATATACCACGGTATAAAATCTTCAATATTTATAGAATATGTCTCGTAATATTATAGATATAAATAATATTCAATCTTGAAAGGCCATAATCATTAAGTTGAAAAGAGGCAGCGAAGCCTGCAAGTCTACTCATGTAAGTTATTATAAATGATAGTAAAGTTAACACGTGACGTAGTTCAAACAATCAGACAACTAGTTTAATAATATAATAAACTCTTTTTTGTTTCATTTGAGACTCTTTTTTGTTTCATTTGAGACTCTTTTTTGTTTCATTTGAGACTCTTTTTTGTTTCATTTGAGACACTTTTCAACCATTTAGCATGACTGTACTTTGGAATAAGAACATTTTTCTCATATGACTTCACATTCTTAAAAGCTGTGGGTTAAATTTTGTCATCGATTTTCTTCAGCTATCTATACATAAATAATCGAGAAAAAGTCTTATTAGATTAAAGCTTTTATAGGGGCATCGATCTTAGTTGAAGTCTTTGAGATTAGTTCGCAGCGCCTTAAGAAAATAAGTTGATTGAGTTAGGCAATTGAATCTTTTTTCTGAAAGTTGCTTTTTAAAAAAAATAACACATTGTTCAAGAAAAAGTTGGTTGTTTGTCTTTCAGGGTAATAACAAACAAACAAACTGAGAGTGTGTACACTTAAAGGTATTAGGTGAAGAAACCGTGTTTTCAGCGTCTCTATTAACATATATTAGGTTATATCGGCGATGGTTTTACTCCGTAAATATTACGTGCTGCTTCAAATAGTATGTAATGTGTATGCCTTTTTGTTGCAAGTGTGTTTTGGCAAGAAGACAAAATGAGAATGCATTTATTGTACATCAGTTAAAAGAGTGCAAATGTACTGAATTATCGGCACTGAATAAGAATCAATTACAATTTCATATGTAGTGCATTCAGGATTCAAACTATATTCAGATCTCAGACAGACAACCAAATTGCCTGGTTATTACAAGACATTACAACGAGCTAACGAACCAGACATTACAACGAGCTAACGAACCAGACATTTACCTATCCCAGCAGCAAACAATGATCGTTGAATGACCGGTCATTTCACATGATTAATAAACGATGACCCTTCGCAATATAAACAATTATCTCCGCATTCGTCCAACTGGCTATCATTGTGTAAGATAATTGACAGGTGTGTTAAGCTTGTTATAATATGCTATCGCCTAGAAAATAGCTTTGGGTCTTGCAGTGTCGGAAAGGTAGTATGGTAGGCACACTTAGCTTTGTCACAAATGACCCGGGTTTGATTCCAGAGGTTTGCATTGAGTTAAACATGCATACATCTTTCACTTAATGATGTGGTTCCCGTGGGAAAGTCATCCACCAAAAACGTTATCAGTCAGGAATAGGACCATTGGCTATTTCTATAACTTCGATTAAAATAGCAAAGAAATAATGGCGTCAAGTTTCGTGATACGCTAAGGTGACAGTGTCTGCTTTTCGGAGATAAATCATTAACTATTGTCTGCATTTGTTCTTAATGTAGTAGCTAGGATCTGGAATCTCTAATTTCCGGTTCATCCGTGTCAAAGTAATTTCCGGATCGAAGAAGCCCTGAATAATGGGATTTAGCTGTTTACGAAATGTGACCATAAATGTACCATCGAAGAGCTATACTTGGAAAGTAGGTTTAAGCTTTGGTTTAGTTCTTCTGATAAACACGTGCTACATGCTTACCACACCAAAGCCAAAAGTACTGTAAAAAATATAAGGTTACATAAAGTGTTAATTTATTTGAATTTGTTGCCTGCGTGTAGAAGGATTGGATGATTAATGTCATAACCAAGAGCCAAAGAAGCATATTATTTTTGCATAGGGAAAGAATATTTAGTTTGACACTTTTTCAGCAATAGTTCCGTCCCCATTCGACCAAAGCCGGTTTTCCCCTGCGGACCAATCTATAAATAGACCCTTCTTACCGAAACTCATAGAAAATTGGGAGTATATTACGTGAAGATTTCCGTAGTATACTTCCAATTTTCGCTCATTTTCGGTAAGAAATGTCTATTCATAGATTAGTTCTCAGGGGAAAACCGGCTTTGGTCGAATGGGGACAAATCTGTTCTAAGATAAGTGTCGTATGACTTAAAGTAATAAAATACACTACACTATAGTACGCTAACACACACATTAAAAGACGAGACACACACACAATTGTCCATACTCGACCTCGCACACGGACACTCACACGTGCGCGCATGCGTGTTTACGCATCGTATTATAATATAGCATTGATCAAATGAATATAACCAACCTTATAAAGTGACTTATGTTATTGTTAAATCTTTACATTGCACCAAATACCAGTCTTCTTAGACATTATTTTATATTCATTTCATTTCAGAACATTTGATGGTATTTTCTATTTGTTCTAAGTACATCACTAAATGTTACCATAGTCACCTTGTTATTGAGATTGTGTTCTTGGCAATGCTATGTATTTCACGTGAAATTCGATAATCTATATAAAAGATTGAACGTCTATTTATTTATTTGTGGCTGTTTGTATTTGTGTGTATTTGTATTGACAGGGATAACAGCCGAAGTTTTTAATCAATCCACACACGACATACCAAGACAACATAACAAGACGTGCTGTTAAGCTTTTGGCATAAATGGGCTGAGAATGTACAGGTACGTCTCCATTGGGCATGTCGGTGTAATAATAATTGTAACAGCGCATTGGTCAGATTGCCTGAAAGTGCGTTGTACAAAAACCTAATATTATTATTATTATCATCATCATTATTAATATTAACTGAAGCATTCTAAAATTTTCATTTTTGTTCATATTTTTCAACGTATTCTGTGTTACAGATCACAAACCTAAAAACGTCAATATCCTGAATACTGGGCGACCTCCGTCCCGCACTAGAATGCACTAATATGTTTTTACTTCCTTCCAGACGAGGAATTTCCAAAGACCAAGCAAAACAGACAAAATGCATGAAAACTATCCACACTCCAGCTTAACCTTATCACAAACTGAACAGAAGAGAGCAGATGATCATTTCCAGACTCAGAACTGGTCCATAATCGAGTTCAGCATCACATATACACAGTGTTCCAAGAACAAGGACCTAATTACCTACGGAGATAGACCACAAATCATATTTAACAGTCCTGCACAATATATAACAATTATTTCGATCATGTGACTTTTGCACAATATAAAACAACTATTTCGATCATGTGACTTTTGCACAATATATAACAACTATTTCGATCATGTGACTTTTGCACAATATATAACAACTATTTCTATCATGTGACTTTTGCACAATATATGACAACTATTTCGATCATGTGACTGGGGATAAGAAGCTCCATGGCTGTCTGGGGGATCTTGAACTTATTGCAACCTTAATTTTAAAGCTGGAATTATAGTCTGACGGACGAAAAAAAAGATTTTAAAGTGATATTATTATAGCAACTAATTGGTGTTGTCAAGTCAGAGAGGCTAATGTCACTTCAACAAATGTAAAATATCATCCAAATAGGTCAACAAAAATAATATAAAATGAACTGTGCTAACGAAACGTTGTTCTTCATGTAATAGCTAAAGATTAAACAATTACAGATATAGCAATTGGTAAGTATCGTCAATACATTTTAACAATACTGTACTAAATGGTTATGAACTGAAATTATATACTATATGTTAATTGACACACATACACATTTTAGATCCATATTTTTAAATACACAATTTTTACCTTTTCTTTGTTGTTTGAAGAAATCTTGAGACTGCTTTATGGAATGTTGACGCCCCATGGTGCTTGACCGGATGTGCAGGGCTACTACTGGACAACACTTGTCCATGGTTATTTTGGATAGTGTCATTCATTAAGAATTTGTTTACTCCAAATTACTCCGTTTTATTCTGAATTAGTTCAACTCAGATTGAATTCTCTAATAGTTCACACATTGGAGTCCCTGATGACATGGTTCCCGTAATGTCCAGTCTTTGATATATTCCGAGATTCACGAATAAATGCACATATACCTCATTCGTTCAAAGGAACTCATGTAATCTTTGATGCACCGTTTTAATGGAAAAAGCACAAAGATAGAACCTGTTCTCTTGCTAAACGTGTTATTCAATTCTCACAAGTAAAAACTGCTATCAACGAGTAGTGAGTTGATATTGATTTGACTGGGGCAAAAACAGAAGCCACACAAAATATGAAAAATATAATGTGATTTTATAGGAAGATAAATCATGAGACATGAAGATGAATTTTTAGAAAAAAAATTGGTTTTTAAGCTTTTTAGACAAACGTATCGAGGAAATTGATAATGCTTAGAGAAATAGAAATGGAGAGGCATGGAGCTAAATCGAGAGAGAGAGAGAGAGAGAGAGAGAGTTTGAGAGAGAGAGAGCGATAGAGAGAGCGAGAGAGAGAAAGAAAGAAAGAAAGAAAGAGAGAAAGAGAGAAAAAGAGAAAGAGAGAAAAAGAAAGACAGTAAATCGAAATATTAAATTGAGATACGGAGATACTCATCATATTCTTGCTTCACAATACCGAATAAAAGAACACAATAGCTAAACACCCGGCAGCAAATCTCAAAATCGCAATGCCTAGGAATAGTTAACAAGACTTTCCTATGCTATTTCAATATCCACAATAGCCCTCGGGCTGGGTTATATTACACAAAAGACATCATATACTGGTTTTCCCATATTAAATACTAACATATTACATTTTCCCTTCACGGTATGGCACAAATTCATCCCAATTTCGATGAAAACTTTATAACTGTGAGCGGAGACGCCTGAGTCAAGAGAAACGTTACAAAATCCAATTATGATATGATATCACCGCACACTATCGATGCAGAAAGTGAACAAATGCATCAGTTGATAAAGTGGTAGACATTTCTTTTATTGCTCTTACTTATTCCCATCTCTAGACGCGATCAATTTTACTTGGCAAGCCATATTTATTGCTTTAATCTTTATTGATCACGTGTTGAGAACACTCGTCGCTGATTGGCTGGTTTACTCTTAATCTACTATGGGCCATTTATGTACAAATGTAAGATGTGGGAGAGTACTTGTATAATGTCAAGTTCTGCCTACTTAGGTTTAACCAGATTAATATATCATTTCACATAAGATATAACAACGTTTTACTTGTTTTCTATTAACTATTTTCGTGACACGAGGTTAACGATTATAAAGGTTTGATTTGCTTGAGTTGATTGAAGAACGAATAAAGAAAATAACTATTCATTCGCAAAGAAAGTGATGAAATACTTATTTATGGGATTGTATTTTGCGGGCAACCATCTTGTGTATTTTAATAATATTATAAAAGAAATAGGTTAATAGTTTTCTTAATGTAATTAATGGAAGATGTTCAAAGAAGAGTATTCGCATATTTACTTGATTTTTTATTCGTTAGTAGTAAAAACTTATAATTGGCTTTTGAGGCGTCTTTTATATATTTCTTTTCATTATATATATATCATTAAGAAAAAGTCAATGTAAGTGGATCTGAAAAAGACGCGGCGAGCTTGTCTTGGTTACAGCGTTTGTGTTAAGCGCAACAATGTCAATGAAGGTAAATATGCTTTTGCATTCATGAACATGGTTATCAGGTTGTATCAGCTTTCAGACGATTAAACACTTGCAAGTTCTGATAATTAAAGGCTTCTTAGACTACTTGTCCTTACTTAGTCCCATGGAGAAAAAAACTGACTCATTCACAACAGCAAGCCAAAGAAGTTGACGTGGCTATTTGATTTTGGGCATGATGGTGTTGAATGGAATTAGATAAGACAGACATACATATACTGCTGCAAAGGTTGGTAGACTGACACTCGATCAGGACATGGTGTTAAACAAGGTCAGAGATAGCCTTCTACAAATGATTCCAAGATCGAAACAGACAACCCAAAGTAAAAGCGATGTCAAAAAAGGAGTGTGGCGTCAAAGCGAATTAAGCTGTCAAGAGAGGATATATCATAATCAGATGCTTCCAGAAACTGTCAGCCTATTTATTGATGTTGAGTTATCAGAGTGTTACCAAGCAAACATAGACGTATCCCAAATTGAACGGCAATGAAGTTTATTTGGCAACTGTTACCAATGTACAAAGTCAAAAGAAGCAATAATTTCTCACCCCAAGACCATGGCAAGGTTTCTGTGTATTGTTATAGTTATCATACACATCTCCCGTCGAGTGGTTAATTTTCCTCTTCGCACCTCAAGTTTTTAATTTTCTCCGTCATTTCACATCGTCGTAGTCATATAAAAATGTCAATATATATTTATATAAAAACTTGAGGTGCGAAGAGGATAATGAACTACTCAGCGCAAGACGTGACAAGATACATGAATCCGGGTCTTCAGGTGAGAAATGATTGCTTCTTCTTACTGTTCCCTTTCGACCTCCATCGATTTAAGGCTCTATTCGTGCAGTCATAACATAACTAATGGTTTTTCTAATCTACAATGTCAAGTAATTTAGTTCTGAGACAAGGGAAGAAATGTAATTTTCATATACACGTGCATTTTACTTGTTAAAATAACTTCCTCCTATAAACGTATTATCTAATGTGTATTCCAAATGTGCGGTGTGGCTGTCAGATGTGGGTGATTGAGTGAGTGTCAGTGTTGGTCGACTTTCGCAACACTTAAAGTTCAAATAAAAGGCGGGCCCAACACTTACGTCCTTACCAAGGACGCCAACATAGCATTTAAAGTGAAACAAGATACAAATACGCAATAACTTTTACAAGCAACATAGATGTCACCAACCCACTTAGAAAAATACAAACTTCAATCAAAGACAGAGATGAATTTCGACACTTATTAAGAATCAATTTGAATTGGGCTTGTCAAATGGCTTGATCCTAGAATAACCATTGGACAAAGACAGGGGTTGCTATCAAAGAGAAAATTCTGGACCCTAGATGAACCTACAACTAGATGGCGTGGCGACAGCCCAGGAAGGATAGACACACAATTATAGAAAGAAAGAAAGAACACAACATTGGTGAAAAACGACCCAAATAAACAGAAATAGCAATGAAAAGAGTAAATAAATTGTTGAAAAAAACCCTAAAATAAGCTTATTAAAAAAGAAAATAGAAATTCGATGAAAAAAATAGTAATGAATTGAAGCGGATGAATAAATAAACAAATATAGGAATGTATTAATACATAAATCAGAATACAAACAAAAATATTGATAAAAATAAATAAATAACAAATGACTAAAACTAATCGGATAAAATAATGAACAAATAATTCCCTAAGTCATTGAATAATCAATACAAATTGAAATAAGAAAATACATAAAAACATAATGAATAATAAATTAAAACAAAAAATACGATCCTATATCTAAAAAATTATAAATACGATGTTAAAAAGGTAACATCAACCAAAGACAAGGGAACATTGTAAAGAACAAATGAATAAAACAGCGAATGAATAAATGATAAATGAGAAAGTGCTGGTAAGGACAAAGATTATATGATTGTGTAAGTATAATACTAATCACTTTTCTTTCGAATATTCAAGTATTGATAAAGGTCTCAAAAACATTGAACACAATAATGTCGCCTTCTGTAGATCTTATTTTAATTGAAACACTTTAAGAAATATATATAATCGTCAACCCTGAACAGTGATTAATCATTCAAAAACGGCAAAAAAACACATTCTTGTAAAAATGAAAGCCTTTTTACTGATGTGATCCTAATCAAATATGATATAGTTAATAAGAATAAAGTTTACAAACGTCCAAATAACATCGACGAGAAATTTCAAATAAATTCAACAAAAACAAAACCGGAAAAGAGCGAAACGATGATGAAACTTTTCACTCTCCAGCCACAAAACCACAATGAGGAAATCTGTGAGAACAAAGAGTTAATAAGACTAATATCTGCGACAACACACACCTGTAGATGTAACGGCATGACATTGAACAAACAGACGGAGAGCGGAAGTCTAAATGATCAATCGATCGATGAACGGACGAGAGGTTCTATTGGCAGAACTGACATCAACTGACGTCATTAAAGGGAGACAAGTTCAAAGAAGGATATCCCATCTTGATTTGATTACTCTACTACTTTAGCCTTTGATTTAGTTATGTGGCTAATAGTATCCCAGACGTCTCTTTATATAGAATACTATTTTTTCATTGACACCATTTTTTCTGACTTGTTGAAAATGGTAGTTTAAATGTTTTAAGTTTTTTTTGGAAAATATGCGTGTTATGATTACAAAATTGTATTTAATTGTAGATTATACATAATGTAAGGGAGGTAGTGGTAGATTATACATAATGTAAGGGAGGTAGTGGTAGATTATACATAATGTAAGGGAGGTAGTGGTAGATTATACATACTCTAAGGGAGGTAGTGGTAGATTATACATAATGTAAGGGAGGTAGTGTAGATTATACATAATGTAAGGGAGGTTGTGGTAGATTATACACACTCTAAGGGAGGTAGTGAATCCAAATCTTTTTATTCTTCCAATACATCGAATGACTCATTAAATGAGCATAAACCATGTTAATGGAGGTAGTATTCGTTAAACTATAGACAAATAATAATGCACATAAGAATCAACATATTAAAATGTTCAAATTATCATTTAAATATCATATTGCGGGCCAATTACACACCATTCAAATACATTGAATGACTAACCCTTCAATCGAAAAACGATTCTTTGCTTTGAAACAATAACGACCCCCAAAGCAGTTTTAGTGATTCCAGAATGCAGGCAATGGGGGCTTTCAACTATAATTCCTGCCCACACAGGTCAAAAAGAAATCATATCATTCAGATTTTATAATTTTGGTCGGTTATCTATTTAGGGAAGAATTTGGAGATTGCTGAATAAAAAATAGCATGCATTTATAGTTAATTGAAAGTTGGGATGCTGTACTTTCGTTTCGATACCTCAAGATAGCAACACTTTATATTCTATGTTAAAAATTGATGCCCTCGACTATATAAGGATTGTTAATTCCACACCTACCAAGATAGGGTCAAAAATATTCAAACTGTTAAATATCTCCTAATAGTTGACCACTGCAATCAAACTTCTGGCATCCAAATAGACACAAACAAGTTTTTGATTATAATATTTGATGTTATTTTTGCCAAAAGAATAACTACACCAAGAAGTGATTTGTACTGACCTTTGAACATTTGACATCTTACATTTCAATCAAATATCACAAACAGCTTATAGTATAAAATTTGGGTAAGATGATTTAAAGCCGTATTAAAAACTCTCATAAGTGGATAGGTGTGGTATTAGCCATCTTAAACTGTAATGGCTGCCTCTTGTGATAAACAAGGAAGTGGAGTGAAATGTTGATGGAGAGAGAGAATAATGTTTTTTAATGTGATCTTTACGTCCATTATGGACATATGTTGATGGAAAAGACTGAAGAGCTCTTTATAGCATTTTCCAGCTTCCTGTAATGGGTGACTCTAGTGTAGAGTGTTGGGGTCAAGAATTACCAGGGTGTGGATTTCCCCATACTTTCTCTCTATATAGGAGTAGGCGGAATTATTGTAGTGGATCCACATGATCATTTTCTATTCAAGTTTGAATGTTCTTCATGTAATAACTCTACACTTTTTTATCTTATGACTCAGATATTCAGACAGCGGATTATTAGTCAGTATTACTGGTACGTTTGTCTTGTTTGTAATGAATAATTCAGAAGTTTCAACTTATTCCACATTTATTCTACATACTACTTCCGGGTACATGATTATTTGGTATTAGAATCTAGTTAACTATTTTTCTCGACAAGATTGATGTCTTATTTACTAGTTCCTGGACGTTTTTGATGTCTTATTTCGTCTTGATTACACTGGTTGTTTTGAGAGTTTCTTTTATAACCAACTGTAATCATTTTCCCCATTTCAGTTCTGATTGTTTTTTAAGTTTCTCATTAAGTTTGTCTTTGAACTTGCACTCGATCTCTTCCATCTTTACCTAAAACAATTATTCCATAGTTTCTTTTAATGTCTTCTTAACTAGTTTCTGGACTTTTTGATGATTTATTTTCTACTAGATTTAACTGGTTGTAACGAGAGTTTCTTGTATAACAAAATGTTATTGCACTTGACTTCTCATTGTTTTCCTAAGTTTCTCAACAAGTTTATCTTCTAACTTTTACTCCATCTCTTTTATCTTTTCCTAAAACATATATTCCAAAGTTTGTTCATCTTTGCCTTCATTATGGTCAATATGTTCTCATTAAGTGTGAATATCATTACAAATACTTTTCCAGTTATTTCTTATAGTGTTGTAAACTTTGATCATGATATTTCATTTTCATCTATGCTTAAAGCATTCACCTTCACTATATCAAGCACATCGTCATTCCTTTCGTGAAACGCTCTCACGTAGTGCCGGCTTCAGGATATTTTCACTGAGGTATCAATTCAATTCAGAGAGGTCATAGTGTCCAGAGTAGAAAAGAGGGGCCAGAGGGGGGGGGGGAGTCCTATAGGATGAACCATAAATCCATAGCGCCCAAGTCGTATGAGTCGAGAATGCAAGGCACGCGAGATTCTGTAGGGAGCGCCGGGGAATTGGCCAGTAATTTTTAGACTATAAAAAAGATTCAAAATTAGTTATATTTATAATAGTACTGTTTAGCCTATATACGTAGCCATATTTTTTTTAATGAAGTCAAATCTTAACGATTTGTTGTCAATCTATGAAAATAGTCCAGAACTTTTTGAAAACTATGAATTCAAGTGAATTTAAAAGCAATTTCCATAACAATCTGTTTTAATATTCTAAGATAATTCCACAAAAATGGTGTAATTTAATACAAGTATTATCTATATTATGTGAACCAGTGTACACAAGTCAGCAGAATATTATTGAAACCAAAGCTGCTAAATGTCAAAGTTACCAAGAGTTTCTTCTACACCTTCTGCTACACAATAAATTGGTTTCAAAAACTAGTTTGTAGAAAAGTTTGATGTCTTCTAAATTAGTTCCTGGACATCTTTTGACGTATTTTAGCCTATAGATTTAACTGCTTGTAATAACATTTTCTTGTTTAACCAACTGTTTTTAACTTTTCCCCCCCTTTCACTTCTGATCCCTTTTCCTCAATTTCTCGTAAAGTTTGAAATTTTACTCTATCTCTTCAATCCTTACCTTAAACAGTTCTTCCATAGTTTTCTATCTTTGCCTTAATTGTGGTCAGTATGTTCTGATTGTCATCATGACAAATAATATTTCAGTTTATTTTTCAGTGCTTCAAACTTTTTTCATGATATTTCATTTATGCTTTAAGCATTGAAAAAAACCTTTACTATTACAAATACATCTTCATTCCTTTCGTGACCGTTCTCACGCAGTGCCAGCTCCAGGATATTTGACTTAGTGGTCAGACGGATTAAGGGGCAGAGTGGACAAGAGAGGGCCAAAGGTCTTAGAGAGAGAGAGCTCTGTATAGGTGCCCAAGTCCCATGAGCCGTGGGTTCAACGCGCCCCATATTATGTAGGGAGTCCAGTAGCGTCAAGCCCCAGGGAATTTCCCAGTAACCTTAGACTATAAAAAAAGGTTCAGACAATATTCAAAAAAGTTATAAATTATAATTATAAAATGTACATCATAAAGCAGTATTGTCCAGTCTATGTAGGTAGTCAAATTTGTTTGATAAAGTCAATACACTTTATATACACTTATTGACCCCTGTCTATGAAAGTAGTTCAGAGCATTGTGAACTCAAGGTAAAATAAAATCTGATTTACACTTCTAATAGCGTTCTAGAAACTGGTGTTATTTGATACAAGTATTACGTAATTATGTGAACCAGTCCAGTAGATATAAGTCAGCAAAATGTTATTGAGATAAAAAGAAAGCTATTAAATGTCAAACAGTCTAAGAGTATCAATGTCCTTAAATTTAATTATATATACCACCTGCACCTCATCATTTCTTTGTTTCAGGACAAGTTTGATGTATTTTTAGATAGTTCCTGGTCATTATTGACGCCTTCTTTCTTCTAGATTTCATTGATTTTTAAGACAGTTTTTTGTATACTTAATTAACTATTTTCCCTTTCACTTAAGATCGTTTTTCTTAAGTGTCTCATCAAGTTTGTCTTCGAACTTTTACTTTATCACTTTATCTCCACCAAAAACAATTCTTCTACAGTTTGCTTATCTTTGTCTTATTGTGGTTACAATTTTAGGATTATGTATGGACATCAGAACAAAAATTATTTCAGTTTTTTCTTACAGTAACAGTGGTGTAGTGTCTCATCATGATAATGTATCTACGATTAAAGCATTAAAAAACATTCACTAGCACAAAACTGTCTTCACTACTTTAAGTAAACGTTCTCACAGCTAAAGGATATTTTGGCTAGGTAACCTAAAGGTTGATGGACAGAGCCTAGACAATTTTCTAAATAAGTTATATAATAACTCTTAAAATATATAGGTTATAGTGTGTTTTGTCTATTTAGGGGTCTTATAGTTTAGTTGTCAATCCTTATTGACATTTGAAATCTAGGAAAATGAATGAATTTGAGTGCATTCCAAAGCAATTTCAGAAGCTTTAAGGCTGTACTAAACTTAGAACATTCAATAAACTGGTGTTATTTTATATAATAATGATAATAATAATAATAATAATAATAATAGTAATAATAATACAGACATGTATAGAGCGCCCGACCCCGACCAGACTACCAGCTCAATGTACTTTACATACAATATAGTATATTCTCGAAGACCCAGAGACACTCAAACGCGTTCCTAGCTTCCTGTAAAGCATACAAGAACACTGGTCTATTCGGCACTTGAATCAATATTATTCAACAACATATTCCATTGTCCATGGTCGAGTACCTATTATCACCTTGAAAGAGCACGGTAATGATCGTACATTTTTTTTCAAATGAATAAACGTCGGGTCCTTGAGGAATCTGAACCAACCACCTTTCGCCCCAGACTCATGTAACCTACCACTAACCCCCGACTAACCCCGACGCCACATCGCTAGTTTCCACCGTGATAAACCTATTACAGTATTTGTTCATCACTAAATGAAATGTCGGACCATACAATCATGTGGATATCATAATATAATTAGACATTATTGAGTTAATTATCGCTAATTATAGCATATTATCCCGTAACAGCACGTTCATTTCTGAGACCCCAAACCATACATTAAACGACAGACTGCAATACGGTATTCGAAGTAAAAAAGAATAACATAATGTAAATTCAAGCACACACCTTGTGTTTCATGAAGGTCTCTTACGGTTCAGTGCAGGCGCGTAGCCAGGGAATGCCCCCCCACTTTGAGATCCCAAATTCTGTAAATTTGCACCAATTTTAAGTTATCTCAAAAACTTCGGCCGCTCGAAGACCATTGCTTTGATAATATCCATGGATGTCCACCTATTTTAAATCCTGGCTACGCGCCTGGTTTAGTGAGTAACAAATACCAAACAAGGAAGTTCGATAACCCCATAGGCTGTAGGCCACACGTCACGGACGAAAAAATAAAGTTTATTAATTGGGAAAAAAAGTCTTTCACTAAGTACAAAAGCATTCGACACTGATGCGGAAATAAGATTGGAAATTTGATTTATTCAGGAAGCATCCCTAAAGCATTTCTCGTTGCATATCCAATTAGTCTTCTACATTCCCCAATGTGAATTTGTATAATTCAAAATTCACATTTATGAGATATGTTAAAGTTTAGGAAAAATGCACAATATTAAAATAATAAAGCTACCGCTGCACGAGTTGATTTAACGAGGAAACAATTATCCAGGCGCGTAGCAAAGGGGGACATGGGCCTGCAATTATACTTAAGTTTTAAGGTGCAATTAATCAACTTGTGTGTGACATATGGAAAATGAGACACGATCACTTTTCTCATCATCATGGTGACATCAAGAAATTAGAAGTCATTTCATGTATCATGATATCAATTTTTAGAAAAGCCTACCATAAAGTTACTACGGACACCAACTTGACAAGATGGTAAAAGTTAACAGTTAAAAGTATGTAGTCATGGAAACCTAAAACAAATAATGAAACCCAGATTAGATAATGGATCTTATCATAATCATTGAGTGATGGTTTGTGAGAAGAGGACGTGTTAAGATCAGCAAATGTTGACTTGTACATACATTAATATATATTAAAAGATTAAAGGGCTTAACAAAAGACATTAATTTGTAATGCTCACGAAATACAGAGAAAAGAGATCAGCAAGGGACCAGACAAATTGAGATAAAACAATGTTATATGTTGTTAATGTATTATAGGGGATACTAATTGATATACGGAAAAAACACACTGTTTATATTATATATCAATCGGCTCGTCGAAGCAAAACTTTCTAAACCAAGCATCACTTATCTCAAAGTTTTATGCAACTGAAAACACACAACAAAGCAGTTAAAACAATTGTACAAACAAATAAATGAACACAAACAAAATAACACGAAAAACAGATTACTTCCACCCACACAAACGAATCCTACCCACATGGAGAGTATCCTGGTGTGTATATATTATGTATAAAGGATGTACGTTTGTGTTTGTGTGTAATGTGTGTACATGTAACTTTTAATCTAACACTTCACTTTAACACATGTGTGTAATGTAAACTAAATTAAATACGCAACAGTAGAGGCATTCACGTACAGCTTCTGTATTTACATCCGGGAGATAAGCGATAAACAAAAACCATAAAATTCCAAAAATTCACAACATTAAATCCGTATTGATCCTTTTTTTGAAATCCATGTAAGAAGTAAGTAGGTCACAAATATTTGAATAAATGTTCTTTTGATAAACAAAAAATGAATCATTACCAACAAGCTGGTACAACAGTAATCGTTTACATCAGTGTAGATGACACGTTCACACACACGACCAGTTTTACAATTGACACATCGAATCAATCATCTTCTGTGTCAGTCCGGGTCAACCCCAATAAAAGTAGGCAAAAATTGACCTTGTTATTTAATAGAACGCCACTCGTTTCCCATCGCTAAGAATTTGATGAGAAAATCAATAGCAGTGACAGGTTTGGCCGGCAAAAATGTAATAAACATCATGTGGTGTTATCATCGTAGGTAATAAAGGCTTTCAATAAGTCTGTTACCTACATTTATAGCGTAGACACGTGACTGACAGTAAAAAAATATCTGTATTACCCCTACCCCTAGATTGTTTTTAGCTTCATGGACACACTGCTGTATTTCTCTCACGTTATTTCTTTAGTTTCTTTTTATATTTGTTAATATTTTGTAAAACACGATGTTACATACAAAATTTCAATAATGATCATCTTAAAAAAAATACTAGAAAGAAAAATCCACAGTCGCTAAACATTCAACAAGTCAGTTCATATTAGTTGGGAAACATAATGTAAATAATGTAATATGAAATTTTCTACTTTATAAATTTAGATGATGATGAATGAGGATAAAGAATAAATAAACAAAGACATTATAATGTGATAGGTGGTCATAATAAAAACAAATGTCTTTTGTTGTTAATGTCATTCATTAATTGTTGTAATTACACTTCGGTGCAGCTATTGCTTTATCATTAATTGCATTGTTGCTTTTTTAGTTTTCCTTTCAATAAGATGAGACGTCATCCAATGTTATCCTAACCTTTTATAAGATGAAAATAGCAATATAAAGGCGTTGAAAGGTCTTTTGAAATAACCTTGTACAAAAATAGCTCATGATTGTTTGAATCATATTCATGTGAATTGCCAAAGACTTCATCCGTCTTTTGTTAACCAGGTAATAAAAAACAATTGGGAAATCTTTAACAAGTTGCTTAAATGAACATTTTTTCACACACTGTCCAATGTCTAAATTAAATATAAGTGTATATCAATTGACATTTATATCAGTTTTTGACATCGTTTCAATACAATGTTTAAATCATATATAAGTGTATATCAACTGACATTGTTAAATCAATGACATGCTTTCAATACAATTTCTAAATAAAATATAAGTGTATACCAATTGACATTGTTATGTTCATGACATGGTTTCAATACAATATTGAATTCTTGTCTATTATATATTTTAAAAAGAAAAGAAAAAGATCAGAAAAGAATCCGTCTCCTACCCATGTCTTTGCCAAGTTTATATTGATTTGAAAAGAGACGACAGGTAAAGAAAGAAATCTTTTGAACACATTATGTGCATCATTGAATGACGTACAAAGAAAAAGATGAAAACCGACGCCAAATGACTCCCCCGCCAGTTTAAAGACATTAATCTTTTTAGTCGGTCGACACTTAGTGGTTATTATGCAAACCTGTATGTGGGTGTTTGGCTTTTGTATCTGTTAAGAAACATGATTCACATGAACAGAAAGGTCAACCTACGGGCGTTTTGATTGTTAGCTTTGGCTTTGACAAAATATTAATAATATGAAAACAAATATTGTGGTCATTTCGTATTAACACACTGGTCTTTTGCGACAATCGGTTTATAGCAACTACGGGCCGTTTTAAGTTTGAAGAATATATAATCTAACCTGTTTTAAGCACGATCCACTAGGGGCCATTGGTTTATAGGAACACATCTTTGCCCAAAAATGAGAAATTTAGATATGATAGTTATATTATTTTTTTCATTTTATTTTCACTTTACGGAAAGTTGACGAAATACATAACAATTTGATGCCTTTGCATCGGCACAGCAAAATGATGTTTGTTGTTGTTGTTTTAGTTTTAGTTTTAGTTGTTGTTGTTATTGTTGTTGTTGTTTTAGTTTTGTTGTTGTTGTTATTTTTATTGCTATTATTGTTGTTGTTGTTGTTGTTGTTGATGATGTTGTTGTTGTTGTTGTTGTTTTTGTTGTTGTTGTTGTTGTTGTTGTTGTTGTTGTTGTTGATGTTGCTGTTTCTGTTGCTGTTGCTGCTGCTGCTTTTGGTATTTTTTTTCTTCTTCTTCTACTTCTTCTACTTCTTCTACTCCTTCTCCTACTTCTTCTCCTTTTTCTGTTCTTCTGTTTCTTCTTCTTTTATTTATTGAATAACCTTCGCTTATTAGCAACTTCGGTTATTAGCAACATTTTTTCAGCAACCAAGCACTTTACTAATAAACAGTACCACTTCATTGTTAGCTTTGTCTTAAAAAAATATTAATTATATAAAAAACAATTTAGTGAGGTTACATCTATTATATGAAAGAAGTATGCGAAGTTTGGCCTTTACAGCACATACATTATACGAAAACAAATATTGTAAGGTTTTACTTTTACATTACATCAATAGTCATCTTTTAAGTTCGTCACCTCTTATTCTTGTTAGGTGTAGTTCTCCACTTTTAAAAGAAAATTAGTCAGTATACAGTCATTATATTGTTATTGTCATATTGTCAAAAGGTGAGGAAACTATTTCAAGCTGCACATGGGCCAAAATTATATATATTTCTAATGCATTACATCAACAATATGGAAGAAAATGTCAAGGTTTGGCTTTTATAATACATCAATTATATGAACAAATGCAGTTTTAGGTTTGGCTTTTGAGATCAATTATCTGATACAAATATTCAAACACGTAAAAAGCGGAATCCACGAGGACATTACTTCGTTTGTATACTGTGGTAATGCGGTAGTTGCGTGTGGTTACTTCTTTGCTATTTACGCATTTTCAGAGATAACCTGACAGTTATCTATGGGTTTGAATATAATAGTATGTTGTTTGAATTTGTTATTGATGGGTTTGAATATACTAATATGTTGTGTGGCTGTGGTTGTGACTGGTTTAGTACTTTCTACTTTGAAATGTATTACCGAGAAAAAAAACTAGCGTTGTTAACAGTTCTATTTTTCATATATTTTTTCTTCTTTCTCCCCGCCTGTTCGTCCGTACCTTTGATCCCGAGAAATGTCAGATGGGAGCAATAAAGAAGAGCAAATCGAATATTTTGTTTATTTATTTATATAAGATGGTCTTTGACTAGAAATTCTAGAGTAATTTTACTGCAACATAATGTTAGGCTTGGGTACAACTGAACTAGTATTATCCAACTGGAATATGTGGCATACTTAGCATATTAATCAGTCTAATCAGCTAAAAATATGAAATAATAACAAGAAGTTCTTGCCATGTTAAATACAATTGATAGTGCATTTGCAGTATTCAGCACATTCAAGTGTATCGTCGGCTATTCTATTTATACGATACAGTATTGACGTAGTTAAACGTTTAGTGCCGACATTCCCAGAGACTCGACTAGTATTATGCTAGGAGATATAAC
>JAUUEB010384203.1:0-12265 GCA_032362205.1 Clione limacina
AAGTCAATATGATAAGGGGGAAATGTTTTTCAATCGATCTTTTTCTCTATTGTTTTTGTTAATATGCAGTTCTTTCATATGATTTCATCGGGGGATGTGTTCTCCCTGTTCATCCTAAGCGGCCGCTCCTGCCAAAAATGAGTGCGCACCGCACCGGTATTAAACGCCTTTAGAACACGGAAATAAAAATGTGTTACTGTGATGGAGACAATCAAGTATCTCTATCATTCTTTGTTAATTACTTGAAATTCCAAACTTGTAAACGGATATTGCTGGAATTAAATAGGCGTCTTTATCGTGTTGATTTACAACTTTGCACACGACTTTATGGCAATGAGTGGTATATTTCTTGAGTTATCGTGGCCACATACACATATACAAACAAACGAGCAGTGTCATATACTCTACACCAATTATTGGTGTCGAGAATGAAATGCCCTTTGTACGAGCATAGGAGAGAAGATGTACATCATTTCATTTTTGTATGTCAGTATTATGAAGATCTGAGGATTTGTATTAACCTCCTGCGTTTCTGTCCAGTTGAAATATGATAGCATTGAATATCTTATTGGCAAGTAATTCTTTAATGCCTGCAAAATGTCTATATGCTATGTGTCTCCAAAAGAAAACAATTGATTACAAATAAGATAAAAACTCAGTGTGTAATTAATCAGGTCACTAAAGTATTGTGATTGTTGATTTTTAGCTTATATTCAAGTTAAATATTGACTGCAAACTACGTTATATGTTCACGTCTCAGTTATATTTAAATTTATGCTTTATTTTTTGGAAATTATATACTGGACGAATGAAAATCTTAATAACTTTGAATATGTTGATATGATAATGTCTGATATGATTTTAAGCAAATTGCATTGAGCCGTTAATGAAAAACGGTATTAATTTGTTATTATTACTATTTTAATTTCAAATCAAGTTTTTTCAGCATTTTTTGTAATCATTCTGTGTGAGTGAGTTTTGGAACAGTGTGTTACATGTATTGATTTTGTGTTTTCATGTACATTTTTTATGGAGGGGGGGGGGTAGCCCAGAATATGAATAAACTTTAGTCACTTAATCTCTCTGTCACCTCCCTAGGCACCCTCAAACGTTTTACTTTCTTCAATATCAATACTTTAAACATCATGAGGACAATGAGTGTCGTCAAAAAGGTAAAGAAATATTTAGTTTTAGAGACATTCTATAAAGTACTCGTTTAAACCTTACCCTATTTTGTAATTCTCTTTTCGCCCTTGGGTAAGGTTGATCTATTTAGTTTGATTGTTAATTTAATTAAGTGTACGAAATTAATTTACCACAATATTGATTTAAAAAGACCATTTACCTGAAAAATGTAAACACGTTAAACTATTCAAATCTTGGTAAAGTTTACACAAATATCCAAGTACATTTAGATGTGGGGTAGTAGAAATAAATGAACACAGGTACACATTTTCAATCATTACAAATGTAATGCAATGTCCGTTGTGTGAGCATAGGAGAGAGGAAAAATATCGTTTTATTTTTGTATGTCAGTTTTAAGAAGATCTGAGGATTTTGTTTTTACCTCCTAAGCTTTTGTCCAGTTGAAGTATGATTTCAATGAATATTTTATAAGAAAGTAATTCTTTATTGCTTGCAAAAGGTCTATATGCTTTGTTTCACAAAAGAAAAAAATGATTTCAAATGAGACAGAAGAAGTCAGTGTATAATTAATCAGGTAATTAAAGTATTGTGATGGTCAATATTTAGCCTTTATTGTAGTCAACATTTTACTGTACAAAATACGTTACATGTTAAGGTATCGGATATTGTAATTTAGGTTGTGATTTCAATAAAAAACAAGTGTTGTGCCATTTATAATCCAATGAAGGACATTTAGACATTAAAAACAAAGAAAAATTAAAATGCAAAAAATATAGTTTTTTACTTGGTCATCTTAAAGAATATAATTTATATAGTTTAAAGTTAAAAAAATATAGCTTTTTACTTGATCATCTTAAAGGGCCATTTTCATGTAGTCGCCTTAAAAGTCCTATTTACAAATTGTTATGCTGACCATGATCTTGACGGCACAGATTCAGCTAAATTATCAGGATGATTCTTCCGGTGTTGGGTCAGAATTTCACAGTCCAAAATAGTTCCTGCTGTTGCTATTTTTATAGAAAAATGACCGAACATTAGGACGACCGCAAAAATGTCGCCTTAACGCAAGTTTACATTGAAAACATACTTTAGGTCGACCAAATGTCGCCCTAATCGCATGTAATATATACGGCAGGTCGACATTAGCACACTTTTCAAAGGAGTCGATCTACTCCCAAATTAATCTTTATTATATATATATCGGGGTGAAAGAAATGAAATCAATAGACCAGAGTCTTTTATATATTAATGAATTATTAATTTTTGGTTCAGATGCGAGGGATGAAAGAAATGAAATAAATAGACCAGAGTTTTTTTTATATGTTAATTAAGTATTAATTTTTGGTTCAGATGATACCTCAGAAGTTACACTTTTTATGCTGGCGCTTGATGGTCACTCACAGATCACGTTACTCTCTGTTCCTCTACTCATCAACGATATCATGAACAATAATGTTAATGTTAAAGTTAATTTATTGCATTATGCTTTTCGTGTTTAGCACATCAGCGTATAGAAAATACACCAGTGGACAGATATTGAACAACTTTATGAGGGAAACATTTACATCTGTTCCTCTGGCTAACCAACATACGAGTTATTTCCATATTAAACATTATTTCCGTATTCAAAGTTTGTTTTGTCAGTATGATGAATATCAGACCTGTGACGGTCAGTAAAGCCACGCGATTTTCCACTGCCCCAAAAGGTTAAAAAGTTATTTTTATTTAATTGTTCGTCGTTTGTGACACATCCTGCGCGCCATTGCTATAACATCAGAAATTTCTTACTGCGCATGCTCTACATTATCGCTCAACATTTTGGCTATACGCAGACAGACACAGGCCCTTGGTGAAAGCCAAATGTTACGCGCGCTGCTTTAAAAAACAAATTAGCTTTGTTACAATTGGACAAATGATATGTTTCAAACAGGTTGAACTGGGGCAGAACAGGATGATGAAAGTCATAAATATTGAAGGTAAGCAAGTTTTAAAAATGAAACACTCCGAAGGAAGTAAAAATCTAAATACCTAGTGATATCGAGGAAATCAAACCGTCAAAAAAAATTAAAGAATGAGTTATCACTATTTATTATTCCTAGTAAAGTACCCTGCCCTACCTACGACGATGGCTCCGAAAAAAGTGTTAAACCACCCTCTGAAAATCCAGCCACCTTTTATATTTATTGCTATCAAGGACCGTTAATGCACATTATTTGAATTCAGTTTTGTGAACTTTTCGTTTTTTGTTTTAAGTGCGCCCTGTACGTTTTCCTTAGATAGCGATTGAAAATAAAAAATGAGTATAGTGAATCACGAAATTATTTCAAATCAATTGTCAAATTTTCACGAGTTTATCATTTGAAGTACTCTCTTGGTAAGACATTACAAAAAACTAAGAAAGGGTTGATAATGGACAATCGTATTGAAAGTATCGCCTATAAATGTGTTCTCCCTTAAATATACTTTAGTCAGGGGGTGATCGATAATTCATGAATAATGCAAGAAACATTTCTCACCATACATATGCATGACACATCATGATGGTTTGTACATCAATTCAAATGACGCGAAATAACTAGGCCCCGTGAATTTGCATGAAGACAATATAATCATATTATAAATATTCGATCCATTTATAATGACCTGTTTTGGTTAAAATACACATTCACTTGTGTGACAACGTTTCAACATTCCACCAGTTGTGGCCAGTTTGCCTATGGGAGCGATGATTTAGTTATATTTTTATACTCGTTATGTTTCCGCCTTCCATCTTCCATAGCATCAAAGAACAATATTTCAGCTCACATCTGCAGAAAACAATTGACCTATATCTTGGTAACATCAAAAAAGGAGAATGATCCAATGCAAGAAAACGACGTTTAAGATCGTTTCAACTTAATACGTTTGCTTGTAAGGAGAAAGATCAGAGACTCGTGGGAACAGCAATGAGATTGGTTCAGTAAACTCGGACTCGGGTCTCAAAGTGTCACTGTTTATTGAATTAGACCATGGTTGATTATTTGGTTTTCATTATGAAGTGTTTCTTTTCCTCTATTCAATGCCAAAACGTACATAATAATATTGATTGTTTGCTTGTTATCTATGTGTGTATTCTTCCATTGTGCACAAGCTTTATCCAATTATTACCAAATTGCCAAGTCTGACCCCCTTCCTGTCAGCCCCAAGCTATTGTGCCTAGGCCATGATATATGTATCAAAAAAGACAAATTATTTCATACAAACTCAAAACGTAAAAATGTTTTTGATGGTTGATTTTGTTCGTAAAAATATATCCAGTTAACTTAAGTTGTCATGTTTATTCTAAATTATCTTTCATACTTGGTTTTACTATTAGAAAAAAATTGTTTTACATGAATTTTACGTCATACTTTGTTGCGTTATGAAACATAATCCCTAAATTGTGATTCACAAGCCAGTTACTGTCTCATTGTTATACTTTAATTGACAATGTCGTCACAAGAAGAAATGATTTCCACATAAAAAATTGGAAAAGCTTACCATACTGCTTTATCGATAATTTTTTTTCATATAATATCACTAAAACAACCCTTATGTGATTGAGCAGGTTAAATACCTTTTGTTTATTTATTCCAACTTAAAACACCTTGCAATTGTAGTATTACTTAGCAAGAGGCTTACATCATTTAATACAACCCCAGATAAGATAGGATAAGATAAGATACAACTTTATTGTCCAAAAATGGCACATAATTTGTGTTGATACAAATGTAAGCAAGTAAAAAAAGTACAAAACAATTATCACATAGGGATGATTAGTAAGACACAATATAATCAAACTGTAAAATGTATTGCTCGCAACCAAAAACAACATGTATTGCACCTAAGTCAGTATTCATGAATATATGATAAATTGAAAAGAACACTTAAAATAGAAGTAAATCTACAATTTTACAGTACTAAATATATATAAATAAAGGACGGACTCTAGTCATAGTAAAAATAACATCAAATGAAATACCACTATCTTACTCATTACAAATAAGAAAATAATATAAGAACATAACATGTGCATTGGTACATTAGTATACAGTCATTTTAAGAAATAGAACATCCTACACCAATTACCTGGGAAAGAGTAAAGTACAGCAATGGTCAGCTGTCCAGGTGTCATTCAAGCAGACGTTTTGTCTGAATAGACTTACCATCCTCTCCCCTACCAAAAGTAATCACAATAAGTACCATAAATGCCTTTCTTTATTACAGGGAGCAGCCGAAAACAGGAATTTTTTGTTTTCGATGCAAACTTGAGGGTCATCGAAGAGGCGACCCGATTATCAAATATCAAAAGCATGCTTCTCGACAAAATCTTGATACTGTGTATCCTAGTGACACTAACGAGGATTCTATATTGATTGAATCTGAGTTAGATTCAGAGTTAGACTCAGATCTCGAGGCAGATGCAGTCATCACTAACAATGAGTCGCCCAGTCCATTGATGCTGACTCTACCTTGACCAATCCATCGTGTCCTTCCCAGGAAGACTCGATTTATTCCACCCCAGCTGCCCTTGACGTGGTCAGTGTCTTGAGTGTTGTACCTGTATCTTCGAGTACGCCCCTTGTTGGGTCAGTCTCGACAGTTGACAACGGGGACGGAGGCCTCGGGGCGCTAGAGTAACCAGTCAATAATGGAATCCCTCCTTCCATTGATGGTCAGGGCTGTGAGGCCACCAAAGAGTCTCCTCTTGGTCACAAGAAGAAAAAAGAAACAAGATAAGGCTGCAGACAAGTCTTCGATTGAGGCGGAAGCTAGTAAAGATGATAGTCTGAGCTCTCAACCTTTAGTTTCAGATCTTTTCAATCCTATATCTCCTGCTAATGGTAGAAAGAGGACTGAGCGCCTTTCTCCAAGCCCAAACGAAAAAGTAATGGCAGCCCAAAGGCTTAAACAAAGTTAATTAACCTTAATCTAATGTATAACGGCCCGGACATGCCCCAAGGACCACGAGACCGAACAGCGACTTCGACAAACAATAGAAGAAATATTGATATTAAATTACCACTGAAAATTGCAACCCTTAATACTCGAGGTTTTAAGAATAAAAGAAAACGTTCGTCTTTGATAAGCATTTGTAAACGTGAAAAGCTGGATAGTGTAGCACTTCAAGAAATACATACTTTAAATGAATGGGAAGAAAGAAAACTTGCAGGTCAATGGGTTGGGAAAATACCCTACAGTTAGGGGACTAATAGAAGTAAAGGATTAATAACATTATTTCATCCTCGTTTTACAGGTGAAGATATCAAAATTATTTTAAGTCAGATAAAATCTTGATATCTTCATTAATTGTTGACAAAGAAAAATTATTTATAGTTAATGTATACAGTTCTTGTGAAACTAGGGATAAGATTTTACTTCTTGACAATCTATTAACAACTATAAACTTGTATTTAGGAAGTGAAAATTAAGGGAACATAATTTGTCTAGGGGACTTTAATATTGCGTTAAAAGATCTGAATGTAGTGTCTGGTTGTCCTCATGGACTACACATCAGAGAATCCTTTAGTAAATTTATCCAGAGCTCTTGTCTGTTTGATTCATTGAGGTTCATGCATCCCGAGGAAATGTCTTTTACTTGGAGCAGAGCAACTCCACCTACAGCCAAACAACTTGATTATATTTTTATGGGCGAGACATTAGTCTAATTAATTAAACTTGCTTTTATTAAAAATGTTGGTTTTTCTTATTATAGATTGGTTGTCACTGAATTAAAATTCACACCTTTTAAGCATGGTAAGGGTATATTTAAGTTAAATACTTCCCTTCTATCCGACACAGACTACTGTAACATGATTATCAAACAAATACGCGAAACTAAAGAAGAATATAAAGACATAAATCCACATTTAATATGGGAAATGATAAAAGCTGAAGTAAAAGAGATATCACAACAGTATGGACGTTATAAATCAAGGAAACAAATGGATAATTCACGTATTCTTAGCTCCCGATTGAATCAGTTAGATGTGCTTATTGTTATTAATCCTGGTTGTAGTGAGCTCTGGCAACATGTTAAAACGGCGTTGGAACCTCTAGAGGTAGAAAAAAGTAGGGGAGCTCAAATATGTTCAGGCATTAAATTTAGAGAAGATGGAGAGCACCCCACAACGTATTTTCTTTCTCTTGAAAAAGGCCGAGCTAGGTTTAATACAATAACAAGTTTACAAACTTCTTTAAGTTAAACTATAACAGATGAATTACTTCTTGTAGTAGAAATAGGTAAATATTTTAAAGATGTATACAATAAGGACACAGTTGAATAAGGTCAATTGTCAGCCACTATGGATGATTTTGCACATAACTTGCTTTTATTATCTTTAATTGAAGATGAATCGGATATGTGTGATGCGCCAATATTACAATGTGAGGCTGTCACAGCCTTAAAATCGATGCGAAATGGTTCAACTCCAGGCACTGTCGGACTACCTGTTGAATTTAACAAGTTTTTCTGGCAGCATATCAGAGATCTACTTATATTACATATATCTTAATGGAATCATTTTAGTATGAGGCTTACACTAGTGAATGATTTGAGCCATGTTGACACAATTATCAAATCTTTATTGCATATAACAATTCTTAGCTTTTTAAAAATACATTTGAGGTAGTAGAAGATATTTCTTAACGAGAGCGCTTAATATTTTAATAAATTATCTAAAGATACCAATAGTACGTTTTGCTTCAACGAAAAATGTCAGTGTTTAATACCAACATACTTTTCAAAAGGTTGACTTATTTAAACCCTGATATAGTTGTTACATCACAATAAAAGGAAGCAGAGCAAAAAAAGAATGAAGCAGAGCAACAGAAACTTGAAGAAGGAAAATAAAAAGAACATGAAATGTATGTTGGTCTCACGGAAGTAGAAGATGTATGTATCTGGTGGATAATTTGCTATTGATGAACTGGTCAGGAGTTCGAACTATAAAGATTGTGATTGACGGGCCAAAGCCGACAAAGTTGCAATTATTACTACAAGCTTCAAATTGAAATCCGCAAGTTAAACGTTAATGTGCTTTTTTAAGGACAAGGAGATCCTGAGGCCTTCACCGAATAATGCAGAGAAATGTAGAAAGACTATTTATTGCTTCGCAGTATAGTAAAAGGTTGAAATTTATATTATACAGACAGATATGCAAAATGGAATCTCGATAGTTTTTTAATTTCTTCTGGCATAATGAAAGTTATGATGTTGGCTGTAGATATTGATGATGTTTGTATTACAGCAATACTTTCACTGAATATGAGCCTATGAATATCCAGTTGTTGATAAAATGGCCATTCTTAAACACTCAGTCACCAAATCATTCTTTAAACAGTCATCCACTTCACTAAATCAAATGTCAATCAAACTAAATAACGAGCTAACTATTTAACTAACTTAATAACTAAGTAACTAACTAACTTAGTAGTCAACGAACTAACTACTTAACTAACTAAGTAACTACCTACCTACCTAATTAACTAATTATCTAACTAACTAACGAACGAACTAACAAACGATGAAACGGACGAACAAACAAACGAACAAACTGACTAACGAAAAAACGAATTAACGAACGAACAAACGACCGAACGGCCAAACGGACTAATGAACTAGCTAATGAAAATATATTTACACTAATCGAAGCAGACAACCACTTAACGACATCACCGTGCTTGCTTTAAACTATCAATAATGCATTAGGAACATGTACAGGACAAGTCAAGACTCATACATTAACAATGAATGGAAGAAGTAAGATCAGTATATAATAGTCAGCTGTCATTGATTATTCATCAGACAACGGATGATATATCTGTTTCATTTTTAATTCTTACTTATTTTCGGGCCTTACAGATTAAAAATTAGACGGCTCTGAAAATGTGATTAGTTTTGTTCCGTGTAAAGTATGAATATCCTTGAATACGAGTGTATTAACTTTTTTCGGTTGTTTTTCATGATTTAATTGTTATTCTTCAAAATTCATTCACTCAATCACTCACAATCTCAAACAGTCATTCACTTACTAATTCAAACACAGCTCCACCTTACTCGTTATCTAACTAACTCACTAACTAACAACGTAACCAACTTACACACTAACTTACTAACCATTCTTGAAAACTCACTCACTCAATAACTCTTTTTCTCAAACAGTCATTCACTTCACTAATTCAAACACAAATCCACCTCATTCGCTAACGTACTAATAACTGAAAATGGGAAATACAAAAAGTGACATTGACTTATCTAACGAGGTAAATTTTAATCACAGCTTACTCTTAATTGACTCATGTTGAGCTAAGATTATTGGTTTTGACATTCGAATACTTCCTTGTATCCATGTAGCTTCTCTGGGTTATTGATGGGTCTTATACAATTTTTAGAAATTAACTTTATTTCTGAGGCACTCTTGGGAGATAATAATTTCATATTAGGATTTAGAGATAAACACCAACTAAAAGTAAATACACAAGAGTTTAAAGTGAGCTTTGCAGTTAACTAAATTTATTCTTTCACACACACAAATAATAAAACACAACAAAAGGGGAGGAGGGTACGATTCCAGATTCAGGTAATTTAGTACCTATCATCAGTCTTGATTAGGGGCGGAGTTTTTCTAACAATACATCTAATACGTTATAGAGACAATCACAAAAACACTGAACAACATAATACACATGATGATGGTGACTTAAGATGGTTGTAAAAACGAAAAATTCAACACATAAGATTCGTGAGCCTGTGAGGTAAGCTCATCTCGAGTCATTCCCGTTTCAGACACATCTAGAAAATCACTAGGGCGAATCCTAATAAAACGATTCAGGACAAAAGTATGAAGGATCAACTTAAAGTGTTCCCGGAAAATCACAGTTCTTCTTCAAGTCCCTGTTCTTGTTCTTGTTCTTCTTATCTGTACTCGAATAGTAGTTGACTCTAGTCCGAGATATACGTTGACTTAGCATGTGCAAACCTCGAGAGAAAGCATTAATGTTGAAGTATTATAGAACATTATAGATTCTGTTGATAAGATGATTGTAAACAACAACAAATGTAACACATCAGATATGTGAGCCTGTTAAGTATGCCCAACTCGAGTCACTCCCATTTCAGACAAATCTAGAGAATCACTAGGACGAATCGTTATAAAAACGATTCAGGACCAAAAATATGTAGAATCACCTTAAAGTGTTCTCGGATAACCACTGTTCTGCTTCAACTTCCTCTTTTTTTCTTATCTGCAAGCGAATAGCAGTGAACTCTAGTCCGGGATATGAGTGGACGTATCATGTACAAACCTCGAGAGAAAGCATTAATATTGAAGTATTGTACAATTATTATAGAGACTGTTGATAAGATAGTTGTAAACAACGAACAATTAAACACATCGGATCCGGGAGCCTGTTAGGTAAGCCAAACTCGAGTAACTCCCATTTCAGACAAATCTAGACAATCACTAGGGCGAATCCTAATAAAAACGATTCAGGACCAAAAATAAGTAGGATCAACGTAAAGTGTTCTCGGATAACCACTGTTCTCCTTCAATTCTCCCTTCTTTTCTTCTTCTTTTTATCTGCACTCGTATAGTAGTGGCCTCTAGTCCGAGATATGAGTGGACTTATCATGTTCAAACCTCGAAAGAAACGATGGTGATGCTATGGAAATTTAAAGAGGAAGAAGAAGACGATTGTTAACAAGTCCTACTAGTTTGAAAGCTAGCGCAAACAGGAAGTTCTTTTTTAACTAGTTGCCTCGGAATAAGTAAAAAGATAGAATTAAGTGCAAAACGTCACAACCCAAATAGGAAACATCGTTCTCTGTCCCACCAGGGAACAAAATAATGAGAATACACACGAATCGAACACATTCGTATACATTTTCAATATGTGTATTGTACTTAAATTGAACAAGTACAAAAAGACATGGCAGATATTTTCAAAAAGTGTTTATTTGAACTATTTAACGACATTTCCATATATAAAAGAAAATGTTAAAACTAAAGGTTTTTATTGGAAATATGTCATATTTCACGTTTTTTTATTTGGTCGACGAAAGGATGAATTGAGATATTGTTTAATTCATGTTCTCAAACAGAAATATTTTGTATCAAGAACTTGTATCAGATGACAGATCATCAAACAATTGGAAACTATCTAGAATCAATATAGCACCGGTGTTCAAGCAGGTTTACTCGTTCACACAGTGAAATGAGTTACAGATTATACCAATCTGGCAAGTGTATTGTTGCAGAGGATAAACGGATCTTGCGTACTTATCCGACGAATTAGCAGAGGATTTTTCGTCTAATATGGCATTAACTACACGATGACGAGCGCTTTTCTTAAGGCTCTCACAAGATACTTAATACAATGCTCTGATTCTGGAAATCGTTATTCATCATAGGTTTGAAATAAGCATTTTACCACATAAATTAGAAACACGAGTACTCTGATAGAGTACAAACCCGAAACCGAGTAAAATAATAAAACATTTTCTTATTGTACCCTGTCAGCATTACTTAAAAATAAAATATAACTTTATCAAAATGTGTATTGAAAACATCGAGAAAGTTAAATTCCTGTTTGGATTGCAATCAATAATACGCTTTAAACGATTCATTAAGGATCGTGTGTTGCACGGCGCAGTAGAACACAGTACATGTCAGCGCGATAACTTGCGCACCAGCGATATTGAACGCAGAGCAGCAAGGCGGAAGAAGAAACCTGCCAACTGATTTTATCTCTATTATCCATTGTTAATTATTTTTGATTCCATAACTCTGTCAATTGTTAACAGATATTAAATAGGCGTCTTCAGTGGGTTGAATTACAACATCGTACACGATTTGAAGTCAATCAGTTACATCTTTCTTGAGTTATCGTGGACTCAGACAGACAGACAGACAGTCAAACGAGCAGCGTCACTATATCCTCCACGAGTAGTAAATACTCGGTTTCGGGTAATAAATGCAAAAACGAAAAGAATGCGGGAACGGGGAACTGCATTCCTCTAATTAAAACTGATAGGTAATGGATTTGGTAGACAGGCGATGCAACCTTGTGACCGTACACCCAAACCAAAGGCGAGCCACTT